>OZ024856.1:27240138-27247638 GCA_964017155.1 Oasisia sp. SBJ-2009
CCGGTCGATGGGTAGTGTTGGAGGTTTCCCCGGTCGATGGGTAGTGTTGGAGGTTTCCACGGTCGATGGGTAGTGTTGGAGGTTTCCCCGGTCGATGGGTAGTGTTGGAGGTTTCCCCGGTCGATGGGTAGTGTTGGAGGTTTCCCCGGTCGATGGGTAGTGTTGGAGGTTTCCACGGTCGATGGGTAGTGTTGGAGGTTTCCCCGGTCGATGGGTAGTGTTGGAGGTTTCCCCGGTCGATGGGTAGTGTTGAAGGTTTTCCCGGTCGAAGGAGTAGCGTTGGAGCTTTCTCGGTCGAGAGATAGTGTTAACCGTTTCTCCGGTTGATTGATGGGGAGTGCTGGAGGTTTATCCGGTCCAGGGGCAGTGTTGGAAGTTTCTCCGATCGAGGGAGAAGCGTTGGAGGTTTTTTAGTCGGTGTGGTAGCGATGGAGGACTTCTCGGATGGTGGCATAAGGGCCTAGGTTTCTCGGGTCGAGGGGTACAGTTGGAGGTTTCTCCGGTCGAGATGATATTTTTGTGCTTACACATGTCAGGTAGTATTGTAGGGTTTCTCGGTTGAAGATTTGTTCTGGTTGAGGGGTTTAAATTGGAGGTCTTTCCGGTCGAGGGGTTAATGTTAAAGGTTTTCTCGGCCGAGTAGTGCTGGAGGTTTCTCCGATCGAGGGGAAGCGTTGGCGGTTTTTTTTCAGTCGGTGTCGTAACGATGGAGGTTTTCTCGGTCGAGGGCATAATGGCGAAGTTTTCTCCGCTCAATGAGTAGTATTGGAGGTGTCTTCGGAGGTTTACATGGTCGAATGGATAATGTTGGACGCTTGCGCGGTCGAGGGGTTTGTAGTACAGGTATCCCCGGTCGAAACGATACTGTTGAAGGTTTTCTCGGTCGAGGAATATAAGTGTTGGACGTTGCCTTGTCAATCGGGTAGTATTGGAGCCTTGGAGGTTTCCCTGTCGAAGGGGTAATGTTGTGGTTACACATGTTACGAGGTAGTATTGTAGGGTTTCTTGGATGAAGGTGCAGTATTGGAGATTTCTCTGGTTGAGGGGATTTCATTGGAGGTTTTTCAAGTCGATATTAAAGGTTTCTCCGGTCGACGGGTAGTGCTGGAGGTTTTTCCGATTGAAGGGAAGATTGGAAGGTTTTTCAGTCGGTGAATACCTACCTCGAAGCTCTCCAAAAGCATGCACTAAACATTTTGCACTAACGTTCAAAATTCATCATCATTATGCAGCCATAGCGTCCCGTGGTTGGGCGACGACCTCAACATGCTGCTTCTACATCTGCCTATCTTGCGCTATCCTCTGCCAGATGGTACCCTTCCAGTAGTCATCTAGTTCGTCTCGCTATCGTCTCGCCGTTCTTCCGCTAGACCGTTTCCCTTCCTAATGTTTCCAGGTGGTGTTAGGCGACGTCCATAGGTTATCTCGTATTCTACCGATATGCCCTGCCCACTGTGCCCATGTCCACTTCTCTATTCTAACTTGTTCAATCACGCCTATGACCTTTGACTTATCTCCATGATGTGATGTTAAAAACACTTCTTTCCATCTTTGTTTCTGCGGCTGCTAGCTTGGTCATTGCCGTGTTTCCGTGCCGTAATGCTAAGGTAAGGTCAGATCTCCCAAATGTCCTTATTCTTGAGACTCGCCAGGAGGCATATATGAACAACCTGAGAGCACTTTAGACCAACCGGGAGCTCTTTGAAATGGTATGTTGCGTCACGACAGGCGCTAAAGTATCTGGCATCATTCAAGTGATCTGGCGACACGTGCCCCCATGACCCTGTAGCTCCTGGACCAACCACGTCACGGAACTGTGTAATGATTAGTGTACATTCGACCCGACAGTCATCAGGGGCCGAGGATGTTGGATGCTGTAGAGAAGCGTCGGAATAGTCTATACTTCGATGTCGCAATTTATCTGTCTGGAAATGTAGTTAGGGGAGACCGGGGCTAGTTGTAACAGGGGTAAGTTGTAACAGAGGGCTTGCAGACAAAACTACTAACGCAAATTATTCTGCAAGAAGACAGCATGTGTATCAATAGATTTGAGCATGTCATGTGTAATATCACACGAATCCGTCGACATGCCATTAATTAATGCCGTGTTTAAAGAAAATACGTACTATTATGATTTTTTTCAATATTTTCAAGTTAAGTGTATGTGTATCCATAATTTCTGCTTTTTCATTGATGGATGTATTTACGAGTATATTATTGTAACTCTGACATAAACCTTTAAACAGGATTTGAAGAATATTTTATGCAATATCGTGTTTTATGAAAAAGACGGGTCGGGGCAAGTTGTAACATTCATCTCGGGGCAAGTTGTAACACCGTTTAGGCCGGGAGCCAGGTCCAGGTCTCAGGATGTTTTCTGCTAAGTTTTTTTCACGGCCATTTCCTGTTAACCTATACCATGGGCCATCACAAGTTTGTAATGACCACTCCCAACTCGGGGCCTTTTGCCCTCAGGGGGCCTAAACCCCCTTTTCGGGCCTAAAATTAGGTATATTCAAATATTGTGTCAGTGTGACGTCAGAAATAGACATAGAAAGACCATGTTTGGCAGAAAGCATCATTAGATAGTATGGAAGGCTACCATATATGACTTAGGGACTTTCCACAAAAGCAATTCCATAACTTGAGCCATTGCGTCCCAAAAATGATGAAAACTCGTCCTCCGCCTGACACGTTCATGTCAGAAATTAATATTTACAAGCCTTTCGATATGAACAACATGGACTCTTTTCCAAATAGAAAATTTCCCAAGGCCATAAGCTTCTATTTGGTACACGATGACCTCTCTATCTTGAAAATTGTGCCTGCTGTGGGTGAAAAGCCTAACGTACCCCCTAAATGACTGAAATTTCAGTTATCGGATTTCGGGTCTTCTAATGTGCTACCATCTTTAATTTTTGGACAATAACCTTGATCTTTAAGTTGATTTCATGTTTATCAGTGTTGTTCAAGTTTACTGTGCATATCTGAATTCTATATAAGGTCAAAGTGAACGATAAAGGTTCAAGGTCAATTAATTTTACCCAAACGCATGGACTGTGTGGGCGCAGAAATCAAGCTATGCTTAACCATGTGGCATGTAGTAACAGTGGATCCAGTGTCAGATGTGCCTCAGATGGGCACACACTGTATGCACTACAGGCGACGACACATATCTGTGTCACTTGTGCGACTCTGACAGCGAGTAGGCCTTATCTTATTCGTCAGGTTCCTGTCGTTGCCGATCTGATTATATATGTCATACTAGTTTTGTTTTTAATTTCGATTTTCATCTTTCTTTTTAATTTTATTATGGAAAGGAATACCTAACGAGTGTGCCTAATTGCCCATTGCATTCACAATATACGTTACATCAGATACTCAGTTAAAACATGCGACTAATTACTGGGCCTACTGTGTTTTGGCAATTATAAATAACCATCACATGTTTGTAATCGCAATTTCTGGTAATAAAACTATGTTTTGTTTGGTCAGATACTGTGTTTAAAAGGTGAACTCCAATACGGAATATACTATATATGCAATGATACATCGTTATTATTATGTCTCAAATAATGTATATAGCTTACAGAAAGCAGTAGCATCAATTGTATAATTTTATGTTGTGTTACAACTTACCCCAATGGTAAAACATACGTGTTACAACTTACCCCGTACTCTGTTACAACTTGCCCCGTATCGGGGTAAGTTGTAACACTTTAGGACACCTCATATAATACATCATACCGTAAATGTGAAATATCCCAGACAATTAATTATCTCCAATTAACTGCGGGAGATATGTGAGGACCGTTTGGCATAAAAAAAGTTTCGATCGGTTAATTAACTCTCCCGCAATCTTGAAATATGTTGTTTTTGTTACAACTAGCTCCGGTCTCCCCTACTTATAAAATTACCAAACTACTAGAGAGGATATATAAAAGAAAAGGGTTATATACACGTGTGTGTGTGTGTGTGTGTGTGTGTGTGTGTGTGTGTGCGTGTGCGTGTGCGTGTGCGTGTGCGTGTGCGTGTGCGTGTGCGTGTGCGTGTGCGTGTGCGTGCGTGTGTTTGCATGCATGCGTTCGTGTGTGTGTGCGCGCGTGTGTGCGTGTATGCGCGTATGTTTGTATGTATGAAATCACAAGCATAGACGGGGTCTAGGCCTTACATAACTGCAAATCTGTAATAATGTGACAGATCATATCTAAGCACAAAATGACATCGACAACTTTGAATAATGATTGGAGCAGACACTTTTTATTAACTTCGCAAACAGACGACGCGACCACAGTCCACTTGGCAGTATTCTTCACGTCTACGTCAGCGAAAGTAATTGTCACCATGGCAACACTGCGTGGATTTCCCGTCGCCATCATCACCGATCGTTAGAAATGTCTCAAGTGTTTCGACTATTGGCCGATCAATGCATGCGTGCCTTGATAGACGCAATAGCAGGCTGACAATGGCAACAGCGACAGATTTCTCGCACTTGGCGTCTCCTTGTCGGACCATCGCGCATATCCTGCGGAAGCTTGTTTTTTTGTCCGGTCGGAATGAACGCTTCTCGGTCGACTTTGACGAACGTCCAGTTTCGGTGCACGTGTAGTGGCGCTGACGACGACGGACGCTTCACGCGACGTTCATCGGTCACATGACGCGCCATTGCCGTCGGTGCCGACGAGGGACGATCGGAGATCGCGAGTCGGTGTTTCGATGACGATAGGTTTGCCCTAGTCCTAGAACCAGAACTAAACTCAGAACCGAGCAAGCATTTGTAGCCGTAATGTAAAAATTAAATTAGTTTATATTTTTAACAACACAGGTTACCTTTATCGTCACGCCCACTGCAATCGTACTCGTACCCACTCCATATAAAATAAGTACAAAAACCGAACCTGATTAGCAACGCGTCGAAGCACAGCGATTCCACTGGCGAATAGGACGGACACGTGACGCACCTGAAATGCAAAGATAATCAGTACCTAATTAGTTAACTAATTAAAGTGAAAAAAAAGGCTACAGTTTAGTGTTATGCACCTAAAAGAGTTTACACTAGCTAATCATTTGCATCTACAATCCAATTTTTCACCTTAGTGGTTACCTCAGAAAGTGGTCTTAAAGTGGGAAAATCTAGCTAAATCACCGACACCATGAACCGGCCCATCTTGGATCTTGCAACCAATCACAACCCAGCAGTTTGGAAAAGTAATACGTCAGAGAGTCGTCTGCTGGTTCAGCTGTCATAACAGAGAGCCAAGCGGTACGCTAAAAGTTGCCTTACGTCGGTTTACAACGAAATCGCGACATCAATATGCCACACTGTTCCTCAAACGCTTATAGTAATAGTACAGTGAAAGACAGTATCAGTAAGATGTCTTCTTGTTAACCTATGAATCGAGCAGAACTGAAACAGTGGTTCGGTGGATTCGTTTGGACAGTCACAGACACAGCGCGGATCCTAGACGACCCGATTTGATTGACCTAACCATCAAAACGACCACCAACAGCCGCCAAACTTCTCCTCACATATCTTACATACATATGCATACACTACGTTATGTAATAAAATCTCTTGCATTCCTCTGACGAAGAAAATTCACACACAAAAACGCGCAGACCTCGAGTACAACTTGTTCGGCCGCTCAGCGGTACCGTAAAATCGCTTTTAAAAGCTTTACACAAAATACCGCTAGACGCCACGTTTCTGACTGCTAATATTTAATTGTTTTACTTCACACGCGCGAAATAGTTTAATTACTTATAAATAATATAATAATTAATTATTATCATCACTATGGTTTGCAGGAAATTATAAGTTTTATTATTTTTATATTGATATTTTATTTTTATAATTGTTCATATATGTTTCTAGTATATTTATGTTTTTTTTCTTCTGGTGTGTATTTGTTGTTTAGCATTTTAATGTATGTAAAACGCCATGAACAAGTTTAAATTGGATGTGGCGCTATATTAAATAAACAAACAATTGTTTTTATTATAATATAATATTTTATTTATGTAGCGCCACATCCATAATTGTTTGTGGCGCTTCACAAAATAATGCTATTAAAAATACAATAAAGAGAAAACTACCCACAGATAATATTATTTAAAAATAAATAATGAAAATACATGTTTCTATATCATTAACTAAGCTGACCTATCAGTCATAAATAAACATACAAATTACATAACAACAATTGAAATAAATGAATATAAAAGTATGGTTAATAGTAATAAATAATTAAAGTAGTAAAATAAGTACGACGTAATAATAATTTTCATTCAGCACATACACAACCATTATGCATAAGAACATATTACTGAAGCTATTTGTTCTACTCATGAATGACATTTCCACCATCAGATATGTAATAATTATTATTTTTGAACAAGACACTTTATTAATTATCGGAACAATAAATCTCTAAAATGTAAAAAGGAATATGAATATATGAGAAATATTATGGTGGTAGAAAAAGAAGGATTTAAAAACAGTAATATTAACATGTTATTGTTTTAGTTATTATTGTTAAAACATCGCTTATGTAATATAAGCTTGCATGCTCGCAGTACACGCGGGATGTTTATAGAAATATTGATAAAATAAACAATGTGACTTCATTGAAAAACACGTAATTTCCTTTTTCTTTTATAACTAATAGGCAATTTTGGATAATTATGCAGACACATGTATTTTTAATATTTATTTTTAAATATTACCTGTGGGTAGCATTCTTATTATTGCATATACTTTAATAACAGTATGTTGAATAGAAGAGAAGATAATTGTGGATTTGGCGCTATATAAAATAAACTAATAAAATTATATATTTGTATATTAAATTGTTATTTTTTATCAACTCTATTAGACCCATATCACCAAAGCGTTGCCTTAGTTTGCCGTTTAACATTTTCTGCAGATCATAGTGATGCAGCTAATTATTATTATATTATTTATAATTAATTAAACTAATTCGCGCGTGCGAATGCAGTAAGGTTAATAAATATTCGCGCGCCATCTAGCGGTATTTTGTGTAAAGCTAACTTATAATAGCGAGTTTACGGTAGTCGAAGTTGTCGAGTTGCCGTTCGCCAAGATTTGCGTTTCTGTTGTGAATTTTCTTCGTTAGACGAATACAAGTGATTTTTTTGTAATGTAGTGTATGTATATGTATGTAAGAAATGTGGGGAGAAGTTTGGCGGCTGTTGGCGGTCGTTTTCGTGGTTAGGTTAGAAAGTAACAGATAATAATATGCATGCACAGTTCACGCCGACCAAGAAGACTCTCTGACGTCATTTTGTTTCTAAAATGGCGTAGTCTGTAGACTTTCTATGTCTATGTGTTTTACATTTTTTTCCTGGTAAACCACTGACGTTAAAAATATGATTGTTGTTGGAAGTTGTTACTTTTTATTAACTCTGTTAATCCCATATGATCCAAACATTGACTTTGTTTTCCCTTTAATGTTGTCACTCTACCCGTGTTTGGTTAAC
>OZ024856.1:27252638-27347638 GCA_964017155.1 Oasisia sp. SBJ-2009
GTTTTGGGATGATGCCAATGTTTTTTTGCATCCAATCAGCGTCTGCATTCCCGCAGGGCGCAGGCCGACCCGTTCTTGGTATTGTGTAAAGGAAGGACGTGTTGTTTTTCTCTGTTCCTGGCACTAGGACAGAGAGTAGCAACACACTGTAGTCGCGCCGCTTCCTGGCTGTTGCCAACGTCGCGTGTAGGTGTTTACAGCACGAAACCAGAACGCAAAGGTAAATAAATATATACATATTCCTTATTGTAAAACTGAGATAACAGACCTATGCAATTGTGTGTGTGTGTGTGTGTGTGTGTGTGTGTGCGTGCGCGTGCGCGTGCGCGTGCGCGTGCGCGTGCGTGGGTGTGTGTGCGTCCGCGCGTGTGTATGTATGTATGTAGATATGTGTGTGCATGTGTGTCCATATGGATGCATGTGTAGGGCGTAAAAAATCAAGGTTTCGCTTTAATAAAACATTTTAGAATTATCAGCAGATGACATATCAGAATTACGTAAAACGACGTTTGTTAGACGCCATGTTGACACATGAAATGTATGCGTATCACGTCATCGAATTTATATTTTAGACACTGTTAAACGTTTCTATCATGCCTTAAAGTTTTTCATTATATCACTGGATAAGATGACGTTTGCATCATGTCAACAGGACATCTTTTAGACGTAGTGGAGGATTCTTACTCTTTCGGCCTCTCGCCGTCCATCCCTCCGACCTTCCATCTGTTTTCCCGCAGTCTACACATGGGTGTGGTAATTAGCATCGTTAGGCTCTAACGATGGCTTCCTACAAACATCAGAGAATTGACAGATCGGATGCGATATTCGTCATTCGTACCATATGCTGTATGTAGGTCCAAAATATATTGCCAGTGGATCACACATAATAATATCTTATGACACGTGTAAGCAACGATCTATGCTACGAAGAAAGTACCTATATTTTACAATTGCACAGTACGACTGTTAATTCTTACAGCATTTAAGACGAGCAATTAACCTGCTCGTAAATGCAGTGCGTGATTCCATCGATTGGGACGCATGCCTACAACCTCGGCGTGGCACGCGACAGTTTCAGCGGTTGTCAATAATACATGACCACACACGTTGTGTTCACACGACCGAAATGAAATCGGGCGCGTGCGAATTTCCTTCCTTTGTCCTTCCGCGGTAATGTAATGACACTGTTAGGTCATTCTTGCTGACGCAACAGATGTGCCTCGCCAGCAACGAGACACGTCTATTGCACGGTTTGCACAGTTTGCACGGTTTGCGGCAATTGTTACATGTGTCATGTGCAGTTACCTGTCGTGTGACATCACGTTGTCAGTGATGATCGGGTATCCACAAGGCACGGGGGGAATATAGTATTTTTGTAATATTAAAGCATGCCTTTATTAGTATTGTTATAATAACAGTTCACACGTATGGAGTCACTTTGCAATGACTAATTTGGTTGAGTAATATGATACACTTGTGTTGCAAATACCTAGTACACTCACGTGCGCGCGCACACACACGCACGCACGCGCACACACACGCATACTCATATACACCACATACACTGACTGGCTCAGGGGTAGAATTTCGGACTTTCGACTACGAGAACCCGGATTCGAATCCTGTGCTGCGGCTGCAATTCACTCAGCTGTATAAACGAATACCTGGCTATAGACACTGGTGGATATGCGTACGAGCAGCTTTCGCGCATTAAGTGTAGCATATGGCTGGATACTTCCCAGAGAAGCCGAGATGGTGTCTGAGTGAACAGGTCTGTCAGGGAGGTAAAGTGTAAAGCGCTTTGAACGGTCCTGGGGACTGGATACTGCGCTATATAAGAAATTGTTTTTACTTTTACTTTCACAGCCGTGGCCTTGTGGAGTCGGGCCGATGCCGTACTCGTCGTCGAGTCTGACGGAGCCGACGCCGGCGTGGAGCGCCTACGGTCCCAAGGACGACGTGGCGTGGGCGCCGACGGTGACGGGCTGTGTACGCGACTACGTCTACGTGAAGCTACGGCGCAACTTCAGCCGCATCGCCGCCGCGCTGAGCCACCGTCGACGAAACCGGTCTCGCTCCAGGAAGGCGTCCGACGTCCAGGATCGATCTGCGTCGACCGGAAGTTCCGTGGAGTCCCACCGGAGTGGCCAGTCACTCGCCGACAGACCGACCCTACCACGGGACGATACAAACACACCGACAGCCTCCTACTATGAGGACGGTTACGGCGACTTCACAGACCTACTGCCTGATTCCATACCGGGGAACGTGACTGAACTACAAACATCAGACACGATGTTGGGATGTTCCTCCCTCGAGAGCCTGTGGGAACTGGACGGGAGTTGGGCGTCTGACGGGATGACAGACGAGGAGAGAGTGACCGACGGAGGTGACGTCGCGAGGCTCGCGGACGAGCGGAGGAGCGACGAGGGAGATCTGGTGAAGAGGTTCGTCGACCTGCACGACTTGACGTCCGTAGCCGTTCCTCGCCACTGCGTCACGACCGGCCGGCTGCTGCTCACGGGTAAGTGGCGGTCGTGTGGGTGGGCACGTAGGTAAAAGGATTATTAAAGAAATATTTGTCGTTATCAGAACGGGAAAGCATCAAATTTTAATGTAAATGTTTATTAATTTATCTAGCACCACATTTATACAGTAACATTCTATAGTGCTGCACAATATACGAGTCAATATAAACATTCAACATAATACACATAATATTGATATAATATAAAATAGTAAAATTAATGAGCTAAATACATATATAAATACATTGTTTAATAAATAAATAATAATAATAATAATAAAGACATCGTCTGAGTTTAATGTACTTAATTTGTTTATCTCCTGGAATATACATTATTGCCTCCCGTATTCCATTCCATAGGAAGAAAGCGTACAAAGTCATGTTGCATGTTAGGGTTAAATGACGCTTTATTTCTCGCTTTTCACAATGTGTGCCTCAGAAACGGTTCTTTATATTGTCGTCAACATAATGGTCATTCTTTGAACCCTGGCAATGTCACGTGACACATCCTCCTCTGCTGTAGGTGCCCCGCACAACGTGTTCAGTGGCTCGATGATAACCCGCCGTCCACACTACGCCTGCTACGCGCGCTCGATCTGCATCCACACACTGCAAGGTAGGACCGACGGCCACGGCTGTCTGCAGACAGTCGACTGGTGCGTAATGTCTGTATATGTCACCGTGTACACACGTGTGGGCGTGTGTGTGTGTTTGCGTGTGTGTATTAGCGAGCGAACATGGGTGTGCATGCGTTTGTGTATGAGCGAGCGATCATGGGTGTGCTTGCATGCGTGCGTGTGTGTGTGTGCGCGTGTGCAAGCGTGTGAGTGTATGTGCTAATAGTACCATACAACCGAGTTGCACGTTATTACGGCATAACCATTACCGAACAACAACTACAAGTCTCTCTAGACCTAAAGCACGCTAGCTTCTCTAGACCTATAGATAATAACTATATCGGGGGTAACACATTTACCATTAATTATTTGACTAGTTTGAAAACGTCATTCAAATAAATTACCCCCATATGTTCTCCTGACCAACTGACTCGTAGCTAGCAAATTTGACCGCCGATTCAAAAACAATAATAAATTATAATTCACGTTAATATCCTAAAAAGGAAATTATTCATGCAACTCATGATCGTATCTAAAATGTGTAAAAAGATTGTTAAGGAATAACCACAACAACGCCATACCCGTAGCCATCAGTATCACTTATTTATCATTACAATAGCCACATTCACAAAACTCCTGCTGCAGCGGGCCGTTTTACATTCCATGCATCTCCTTCGATGATCCCATTTATAAAGCTCCAAACTGACCAAAGTGCGACAAACCATATCGAAAAAAATGTAATGTTGAGGGCACATAACAACTTGATAATCAATGGAGTATACATTCTGCTGCAGGTTTAACAAGAGCCGACGATCGCATCAAATCTCTAAAGAACGTTCTGGTCTTGAGACGTCTACATCATCACCACTTGCTTGAAGTATTGGGCATCTGTCTTGAAGGCATGCACGATGGCGGCGTCATGTGGTTGCTGACGTCACGTACACACTTCCTGGTCACACTACAGCGCCTCCTTCGCTGGACCAACGAAAACAACCCCCAGGTTAGTTTGAGCGAGACAATCAAAAATCAATAACTTACTCACACATGTCTTCAAAGTCATCGTATCCGGTGCGTTATTTATAAGAAAACTCTCAAGATGTTGTAAAATAGCGGCAGTTGAACCATGCGTTTCAACAGTTGTCGAATTGCCATCGGTATTGTCGCTATAAGTTATGATTTGTATACAATAATTATATCCTCAATCTTTCTTTTAAAAGGAACAGTGTATTAATGTTAGTGTGTGTGTGTGTGTGTGTGTGTGTGTGTGTGTGTGTGTGTGTGTGTGTGTGTGTGTGTGTGTCTGTGTGTGTCTGTGTGTGTCTGTGTGTGTCTGTGTGAGCGTGCGCGCACGTGTATGTATGTGTGCGCGCACACACACGCGTGTCACGTTATTAAAGCAAACCACGATAACAATAAGCATATACACAAGTGAATGACATTCTACCAGTGGACAATCCAATCACTCTCAGCGTGTTTCTTTATTGTTAACTGTACATTGAAAGTTCGGCTTTACATTTATAAAGGAAAGTTCAGTTCGTGTGAACGTTCGTTGTTCCAGCTTCTCACTCCCCGCTGCGCCTGTACATTCGCCAGGCAGATATGCGAGGGTCTTCGGTATCTTCAGTTAGAGGGTATTCCGTACACCAACCTTACGTCTAGCACTGTCATGTGAGTGCATAGGTGACGGGACAATACTACTTTAGTAGTTAGTCGCAGGTTCACATTGGTTTCCATTCAGTATAAAAGAGGGCTGTAATTTCACTGGGGACAGACTATCGCTCCCAGTAATTCTTAAGTGATGCCGATGTGGTTGTGAACAAATTTCACCATTAGCAGCCCCCCCCCCTTGTCTTCTTCCCGTGCATGAGATAGTTCACTGTTCTTAGACAAACATATACAACATAATACAAGCTTCTAGAAGGGACACGTAGTGGCTCCTCTGGGACAAAAACGCATCAAACGTTCAGGTTCCTATCTGAATTCGAAGTGCTAAGCAAGTTATGCAAGTTTTGTAAACTCAGATGGTGGTCGTCGCTGTGGACGATATCCCAGCTTCCTGCTCGCTGCTTCGTTAATTTACCAGCGTAGACCTACATACCAATAACGGTTCTGGAAAGGCTAATTGCTAAATAACACAAAGGAAGGTGTAGTAATGGAAAGACATATAGGTATAATAGCCCTACTAAAAGGCACCAAGTGGCGTTACTAAGCGAACAGCTTAATTTGGACATGTGAACATACTCCGTCACCCGGAAAAGACAACACATTAATGATCGAACGACGTAGGCTATATTAGCTTACTGATTGAAAATATTACTTAGAGCAAAGCTGGCACACACACACGCACACACACACACGCACACACACTTATCCACGCACACACACGTACTCACGCACGTACACATATACACACGCAAACATGCTGTACCGTTCATACTGTTCGACTCTCCAACGACGTCCTTGTTCACGATTAATCTGATCTGATGCGTAATGCTGCAGACGAGACGACTTCGTTAAAATCTTGCTACTATTTCCATGCATGCACTTGTTTAATCCCAGTGTCCGTCTGTCCGCAGGTTGGACGGCCAGTGCGTCGTGAAGCTGTCCGGCGTCGGGCCTCACGTGGTCAACGGCTGCCACTACCGCTGGCTCGCTCCTGAATGTTTCCGCTCGGACAAAGCCAGCACAGTGGTCAGTCGATAACATCATCGGTACACTGAGCCAAACATAACACATATCTCTACAAATATTACGTTGCAAACTCAGGTTAAATAAATCTCCTTTCTTTAAATATATAATGTACTTCACGGATAGTTCGTGGTAACGGTGGCACAGAACTACTATTAAACTGTCTACAAACAACCAAAGATTCTACCAAGTTCGTGAGCAATAACATGTTAATGGTAGCTATAGATCGTATGTACGTCTTAAGCAACGAATATTGACTCATGAATTTCGTCAGTTCATACATTTTTCTGTATTCAACTGGTGGGACTCTTCATTACACAATAGGCACATCGGAATTACTTCACATTTAAACACTTATTTCTATTTCTAACGAGCAAAGGAAAGACCTCACATTATGAAATTGCTTATTTTAATACGTGTTCAACAGAACTATTCATAGTGTTTGATCCTCTTTGATGATCCACGTGTACCTATGTGTATTCGTCGCCGTGTGTTTAGTGGTCGTTCGGCGTGGTGATGTGGGAGATTGAAAGTGTCGGCTTGTTGCCGTACCATCACCTCAACTCCCGGGCACAAGTGTGGACGTATCTGGTGAACGGCAAGAGGCTGATCCGACCTGACAGATGTACGACTAGACTGTGAGTAGCGTCATCAGTCCACTTGCATGGACGACCAACTCGTCTCCTTCTGTCTCCTCTTCCGATGTTGCTTCTTCCGGCGAAATGTCACGCCAACATATGTCCTTTTGCCACCTCCGTTTGACGTGTTCACGTGTTCTGGTATGCACGGATTGATACCAGAAATGCTGAACACCATCAACGGTTAATTTAATTGATGCAGTTAGTTCATCGTGGATATTTTGACGTGGCTGATTCATGTATACTATACAGTCCGTGATTCCATTTGATGAGCTTAGGCGTAGTTCACCGCATTGTGTTCAAGCATACCACTCGTTATGCATAACAGTGTAACTCAATTATTTACAATCTCTACCCACTCGTTTCTCAAGGTATATTGTTCTTATGCTCTATTCACTATTCCAACATATGTTCTTATGTGTCACCCGTGTTTATCTCACTGATTATGTTCATCACATAGCCAGATGATCATTTGGGTGCTAATCATTCGGTCTTACAATTAACTTCCCCGCCCACTTGTGCGTGGTACTTCTTTTATTTAACGTCGTAATCCTTAATGTCATAATCATCGATTCCAGGTACTCTGTCATGAAGAGCTGCTGGGCGCGCTCAGCCCGTCGCCGTCCCTCCTTCCACTCCCTCCTCGCCTCCCTCGCCTCCTACCACCAGACGCTGCCACCCTCCAGACTCCCTCACGAACTCTTCCCAGACCGCGAGCACTTCTGGGACGTGCTGCAAGACTACCTGTAGTCCACTGTGGGACGACAGCAGGCGTACTGTAGTGAAGTATAATTGTCTAACACACACACACACACACACACACACACACACACACACACACACACACACACACACACACACACACACACACACACTCACGCACACACACACACACACACAAATTGCATATAATATCATGATTATATATACATAGATATATATACATATATATATACAAAAATATATACCTATATATATATATATATATATATATATATATATATATATACATAGTCATTTCTCCCCATACTTTGATTCCCAAACGTCGTGCTGATTAAAGGAACAACGTATACAGTCATTATATTGTATCAAGATGGTTACACACAAGAACATGCTGATCATAAAACAACCAGATTATTGAAGACCGGATAAACAACATGACTGTCTGTATATATATAATATATAGCACACGTTAGCACATATATATATGCTAACTTTGTTTGATTGGGCCCAAAATGCAGTTACTGACTTACAACTTGTTTACCGCTAGTGAAGAGCCACTCTCCAGAGGGCAACACTGCTGCTTTGTTTTCTTCACCGGGATGTACTTAGCATGCCCTAACTGGTGGAGAAACGAAAATGGTCCACGGAAACAGAAAGTGAAAAGCATAACTAGTGACAAACTGCTATGCGTGGTTTATTGTTGCATGAAGGTGAATAGGCTAAGCTTCTTGTCAACTTATACTGTACAGCTGTAATAACTGATGTCCGTGCAATCGTGGCTGCCAATCACTACATATTACACAGGCAATGTATTGCTTAGTTGTAATTGTTACATACTGTATTTGTTTTCTGTTGTACTGTAGTACAAATTCTGTAACAAATATTATGGACACTATGGATACATACAGCGCCCAGGGACAGAGCTTTGGACTCTCGCCTCAGAGAACCCGGGTTCAAAACCTGTGCTGCAGTATGAAACCTTAGGCAAGTTTGTTCACTCTACATTGCTCCAGTTCACTCAGCTGTATGAATGAGTGCCTGGCTATAGACAGTGGTGGATATTTGCACAAGCAGTCTTTGCACATTAATTGCAGTGTGGCTGGATGCTTTCCCAGAAAACTTGAGATGGTGTTTGATTGAATACGTCTGCCAAGAAGTAAAGTGTAAAGTACTTTGAGCAGTCCTGAGGACTGGATACTGCACTATATAAAAACTTACCTTGTTTACATGCATTTGGTGGATATCTCCATATAAAGGGAATGTATTCACAATGTACAATCGACTATGTAAGCTGTGAATGAAGTATGTCCATAGTGGATAGTTTTGATTACTTGCTTATGACAGTGACTTGTTTACTACAGACTCCTTTCAATAATAAGATAATTATATGAAATGGAATTGGCAACTGGTGATCACTTTTTAGTAAGGCACAACAGTTCAAACTAAATAGATAATTGTGTATAATAGATTATTTTTTATTATGGACCACTGTGTAGCATTGCCTTTGGTAATCATAAGCATGTCAACAAGACATTCCTGTTCAAACAAAATAATGCTTGTACTTCTGAAGTACTAACTGTGCTTAATTTGTTTCAAATGTCATAATTTTGATCTGTATTTATGTGTTCTGTTCATAGCTCATCATGTCATGTTTGTGAGAATGCTTGGTAGTTAATAATAATTGACATAATCCAATGTCATGAATTCATATATGCCATTCTAAAAGATTATAAAACACTGCATGAAATGTGTACATGTATTATTTATTGATTTTTTCAATAAAAAATGAAGATGTCTTTTGTAAACAGCGATCAGTTCTTTGTGAATGTCTCGCGTGTGTCATATTATTAGAATCCTTTGTCAAGGACAAACTGTGCAACGTCTTCTAGGTGGATGCCTCGCACTCGCAGTTTGCAGCAAACTTCGTCCACCTGAGTGTAGATTCTCCTGCCAGTCTTCTCTTCCAAGTATTTTCGTAGTTCAGCTTCAAATGCCTGTTGCATAGTAAGACAGGTTAGTTAATCACCATGCAAAAAGTACAAATGTAGTGGACCTATATTTACATAATATTGTTTAGCTTACCTCGTAATTCTTAATAAATCTGTTGTTACTTGTTAATATATCTGGCATTATAAATTTGTCATTGCGAACATCCACCCAGACATATTATTTCTTAAACAAGTAGTTGATGATGGAAAAATATACATGGATTCTGTATAGCTTAACATGAGTACATTTTTTAATAAATATTTAAAATTGAAATATTAACTACTATTAATTAATAAAATTGACACACCAACACACAAGAGAACATGCTATGGTAGTTGGTTAAATTATTTATGAGTATACACTTATCCAATCATTGAGTTTTGCCGGCTGTCTGCAGATTAAGCAAGGAAAACAAATCTGCTTTATTCTTGAATTCTGGCTTGCAGCTTAATTAAATGTACCTGCATTTGACTGTATCTGCTAATCAATTATTACTGGCTGAAATTCAGAAAGTCTACACTTGGTGACCATTTGTTGCACGTGGCTGAAGTGGCACTTTGTTGCCACATGGGAACTCACCCAAACATCTCCGTTGACCTTCTTGACCAGGGTCATCTTGCGGTTGCCCCCGTTTAGTGTCTCCAGGTAGATAGGGAGCTGGTGGAAGCGAGTCCGGCGGACGTAGTAGGGCAGAGACTTGCTCGACTCTGTCAGTGCAAGGCATCACATTCAGCACTGGGGCTTTATGCAGGATAAAATTATTGCCAGTGACACATGTTTTGGTGGACATGTGGATGTTAACTGTTAAGACAGTTGACAAACTTTCAAATGTGCCTGGTGACCTGAAATGGGCTACAAACACACATTCACACTCACTCTCAAGGCATAACTAACAATATCTATGGTTTTGAAAGACTTTTGCTCCTTCATTTTTGTACCCGTTCACCCATATTTTTCTGCCTGTCCATAGTCGTTTTTACCCATCCAAATGACGGGTGGATGGGTCTCTACATAAAGCTATGTTCAGCACCACTGTACTTTCACAGATACTGTAATGACTATGTACTGTAATCTGGACACCCAAAATCTACACAGAAATATTTTTTGGTTCCCGGACAGTAATCATATTTATGTGTACAAATACACGCACAGATGCCAGTCCATAATGGCTGTTTGTTTACGGCCACAAATCTTTTTAGCAGGGTGTTTGCCAAATATGCATACTTTTATGCTGCAATAAGGAACCCACAGATTTGATAAGCCAAGTGGCGCCGTTATACAACTCAAGCCTCAACTGCCAGCCTACATGGTTACACTGCATTCATTTGTCATGTCCGGTATTTGTTAACACACGTTGTAGATAAATCTTATATTTATAACAGTTGGAGTCTAAAAGAATTCAGAGATGAACGGGGAAAAACAGCACGGTAGTCAAGAGCATGATAACATTATCGACCCGAGTTGCATTACAGTGCCCCCTAGCGGTCATGTAGGTTACCATTATTCATTGACCAGTGAAACCGCAATCACATTTGGAAAGCTTAATTACCACAGTGTGGGGCACTGTGGTAATTAAGCTTTCCAAATGTGATTGAATTTCATGAATAATTTGGATGAATGATCTCTACGTAGTAGAGTTCGTTAAATACAGGAGTCTGTTTCTAATTACTAAATTGTTTATTAATATCATGTTCTTAATACCTGTACAGTAATAAATATGCTGAATGTAAAGTGCTCATAAAATTGTGCTTAGTTACTTTATTAAGCTTGTAAATAATGTTTGCAATACAAAAACAAGATGTATTGGCAATACTGCCATAACAAACTGTGTTAACTGCAGTAAGTTTTGTTGTTCAAAAATCCCACATTCAAGATAGTGGACTTTCAAAACATTACAAATTATTGTGGCTGGCTAATTACAAGTATTACGAGAATTACACTCCTTTCAATATACATAACAGAAATGAAGTCGATGATAATTTGTGCTTTAAATACACAAATAAAATGCACTGAAATAATTTATCAGTTTGCCCTTCCCAATGAATATGATACCACAGTGACAGAAGGCATCTTACCTTTGGGGGGCACCCACCCTGAGGGTGTGGGGTAACTGGCATGCTCAGGAGGGGGAGGGACAACGTCCTTGGAAAGAATCCTTTCGACAAACTTCCACTCCTCTGTCGACTCTTCATAACCAGTGAGCGTTGGTTCAGGGTCCTCGAATAGTTTCTCGCCCATCCCTGGGGTGTTGAGGCCCAGAGACCTGGGGTCAGGGATGTGTATTCCGAAGTCCTTTATGCTAGGTGTACTACACAGCCGCGTCTAGCAAGAAACACTGCATTGTTTAGCGAATGTTGTCAACAAAGTCATACACAAGTGCTGACATGTCCCTATTTGTATACTCAGTCTCAGACCCCACCACTCCCCTAAATTAGTACTTTAAATAAAATGCCAACTCTATTCCAGAGTGGAGCTCATATGTGTTAATGTTATTATGCAGTACATTCATAAAAAAGTACTAATTTGTAATAATAATTATTGACATGAGTATGTCATGCTCCATGTACTAGCACTTAGGGCCTACAGCCTTTTGAAGTATTGCACCCCCACCCCCCAAGTTATCCACCCCAGGATGAATTTTGGGTAAATTATAGTTAACTGGCCTAAATTATTAGGGCCTTTTCAAAACGGTTTTACCACCTGTTTTGATGTGTGTATGTTTGGAATGTTATTCTACATCATTTCCAGTACAAAGAAGTAAGCTATTATTTTGTAATTGTGTTTTAGATCAATTTAATGCAATCGAACTGATGTAAACAACCCTATGTCACAGGGCATGAGCAGTTAGCGCATCCCTGACTGAGACACATCAGGACCGCAAAGGTGATGTCAAGATTGCGTGTGCATTGCGAAGTCAAAATAAAACCAATTAGCAATATTTTATAAATTTAAACTAAAGACAAATAAATCTGCATGATACAGAATAACAAAATTAATGATGTAGGTTTGGGGACATATGCTTAAATCGCAAGACATCGCCTTTGTGGTCCTGATGAATCTGGGATGCGCTAGCTGTTCATGCACTGTGACATTGTCTTAAACTGATCGAAAACACAATTTAAAAAATACTATCTTGTGTCTTTGTAAAGGAAATGATATAGAATGACATTCCAAACATATACACATCGAAAACAGGTAAAATCGTTTTGAAAAGGCCCTAATAATTTTAGGTCTGTTAACTTTAAGATTACAGAATTTTATAAGTCTAAATCTACAAACCATTCTAAATATGGGCACAATAGATTGCACACAAATGTAAGCTTCTTACGGGCAAACTGACGAAGATGTGGGTCCTCCAAAACAGAGAACCACTGCCACTGGCACTGCCAGGGCAGTGAGTCAGTGTGAGTTGAGTTTAATAATTATAGAAACAGGGGCCACAATGGGCAAATATTCAAAATATGCTTACCTGTATTTGCATAGTTGACCTTCTTATTGTTTGCAAATGTTTCGCATTTCTACATATTACTCTTAGCGACATCGTTGTTTTTGTTCGATCAGCAAAACCGGTGGGTTAATATCGAATTGACCAGGTCATAAAACCGGGCGATAATATGATATGTCAACGAAAATGACAGGTCTGGATATGCCTCAGTGGTATCTGTCGAAGGTCTCGCTACGATAGCCACAGACAGCACGCCGAATTCAGCTGTCGTTTGCTTTAGATGATAGGACGGTTAATAATCACCGCATATTTTTAATTATTTCACGTAAACCCCAACTCGCTTTCGTCCTACGATCAACTTCACATGTGAAGGGGTGTGTCACATACCGAATGTGCGCCGCTGTAAAATTGGAAAGCGCGCATCACGTCCCTAACTTATTATTGCTGTTTGAGAGTGAGATAGTCTAATAGACTATGATAATTATCTTAATATATTTATTAACACAATTTCAGTAAAACGCGTTCCACACACTTGAATGCAAAAGCTACAAACACAATTTTTGAATAAACAATTAAAAGGCACATTATTGAAAGATAATAAAAATGTGTAGTATTGTTAATTAACTGCATGTAGAAGATAATGAACAAAAATCTAACTAATGTAGTTCCTACTTGAAGGAGTCTGTGATTTTGAATAATGTCCAATTATATATACATGTACATGTATATGCACATACATTTTGATATGTCATACATATAATTATTAAATACTTTTACTATACTTACTTATAAACTCTTTTCTATGACACTTTCATGTTATATATGTTGTATGGTGGTTCTGTAATTATTATTCAAGGAGGTTGCCGTGGCAAGAGTGTCCTAACTTGATGTATATAACCATATAAAATTTGTATTTGTAATTATTGGTCATGGTAAAATAAAATTCACTCATTAATTCATCCATAAGCAAATATAAAGCAAGTTGCGGTATGTGTGCATGTCTCCATGGATAATGGCCATAGCTGGATCCAGAGAACAGGAGTGGCAAGTGTCTTCACTGACATAGGAATTTTTCTTTTTCTCCTTACTAGCTTCTTGTACGATCCCCATTACATGTCCCAGTGCCTAAAAGAATCTGAACTGTAAAGCTAATCGACACAGCTGCAAACAAACTGTGAAAACTATCATTATAATCCACATGCTGCATTTTCCAATATCCTGATAATGGTAGGTGTGAAAATACAGGATAAAATTCTTTAAACCACCCTTTGCAAAGGGTGCAACTAGATTTTTGTGCCTCCCAGACTAGTTACCCTTCCCGAATCTGACTCTGGTGTGTTTGTATGTTTTAAGTGTGAGTGAGCGAGTAAGCATGTACACTAACGGGAAGGAAATTATTGTTGGGGAAAGCTGTCAATTGGAGCTTCAGCACCACTCGCACACATGCACCTGTCTAAATACATGCATCTGTGAGTATATACTATATACATGCATCCACACACACATTTGTTGTGTATGCGTGTCATTGTGTGTGTGTTTGTTGTGTATGTGTGCCACTGTGTGTGTGCCACTGTATGTCATTGTGTTTAATAATAATTTTATATCAAAATAAAGATAATTGTACCTATAACTTTGTCACTGTGTGTACCCAGTAATTTCCTTTACAATATGATTTATATACAGACAAATGCACACGCATTAACATTTGTTCACCTGGACTGTTGGACCATTTAAATAAAAACCATTATCACAATACAATAAACCAACACACTTAATAATGATTTATAATAATGACTATGTACATAGCATTTAATATTGCTCCATTTTACACTGTCATGTCAGTGAATACAATCTACCACAATCACATTTGAAACACAACAAAATCCAATCTATCAGTTCCCCAACAAGACAACTTAGTTTCATATTTATATGTGACATCACTGCTGCTACAGTCACTGGTGCATTGCAAACCAATATCATTAATTGCTACCTTAAGTCATTAGTTTATCACAAAATCACGGATGCATATTTCTTTGACAAACAGGTATGTATTGTCACACGACCATTTCCATTTTTGATGACATTCTCTGGATTATTGCACACATGTCACAGACAAGTGGTGTGACTGGACGCTTGACCCCAGGGAAGATCACACTGAACATACGGTGACAGATCAGTGGTTGTCTCAGTAGTGTCTGCCAGTCACTCCACTGATTGGTTCGTGGATCATACACCATTCATTCCCTCCCACCTCGATACCACCACTCCCTCCCACCTTGTCATCACCACTCCCTCCCACCTTGTCATCACCACTCCCTCCCACCTTGTCATCACCACTCCCTCCCACCTTGTCATCACCACTCCCTCCCACCTTGTCATCACCACTCCCTCCCACCTTGTCATCACCACTCCCTCCCACCTTGTCATCACCACTCCCTCCCACCTTGTCATCACCACTCCCTCCCACCTTGTCATCACCACTCCCTCCCACCTTGTCATCACCACTCCCTCCCACCTTGTCATCACCACTCCCTCCCACCTTGTCATCACCACTCCCTCCCACCTTGTCATCACCACTCCCTCCCACCTTGTCATCACCACTCCCTCCCACCTTGTCATCACCACTCCCTCCCACCTTGTCATCACCACTCCCTCCCACCTTGTCATCACCACTCCCTCCCACCTTGTCATCACCACTCCCTCCCACCTTGTCATCACCACTCCCTCCCACCTTGTCACCACCACTCCCTCCCACCTTGTCATCACCACTCCCTCCCACCTTGTCATCACCACTCCCTCCCACCTTGTCATCACCACTCCCTCCCACCTTGTCATCACCACTCCCTCCCACCTTGTCATCACCACTCCCTCCCACCTTGTCATCACCACTCCCTCCCACCTTGTCATCACCACTCCCTCCCACCTTGTCATCACCACTCCCTCCCATCTTGTCATCACCACTCCCTCCCACCTTGTCATCACCACTCCCTCCCACCTTGTCATCACCACTCCCTCCCACCTTGTCATCACCACTCCCTCCCACCTTGTCATCACCACTCCCTCCCACCTTGTCATCACCACTCCCTCCCACCTTGTCACCACCACTCCCTCCCACCTTGTCATCACCACTCCCTCCCACCTTGTCATCACCACTCCCTCCCACCTTGTCATCACCACTCCCTCCCACCTTGTCATCACCACTCCCTCCCACCTTGTCATCACCACTCCCTCCCACCTTGTCATCACCACTCCCTCCCACCTTGTCATCACCACTCCCTCCCACCTTGTCATCACCACTCCCTCCCATCTTGTCATCACCACTCCCTCCCACCTTGTCATCACCACTCCCTCCCACCTTGTCATCACCACTCCCTCCCACCTTGTCATCACCACTCCCTCCCACCTTGTCACCACCACTCCCTCCCACCTTGTCACCACCACTCCCTCCCACCTTGTCATCACCACTCCCCCCCAGCAGGAGCTGTGACAGTGCAGGCGTGTTCCTCCAGTTGTCAGTGGTTGGGTCATACCTGAGATGTGACTGCCTACAGCCTCCCACCAGGTAGACATACTGACGTAGGGAGACAGCAGCAGTGAGAGGTCACACCCTATGACCCCCCCCCCCACCCCCAGGGTGGGGAACTGACCTGACACGGCATCATATCCCTGTCTGTGTGGCAGGGTAGCCACTGACTACACCCCATGGCCGTAGCTGACAACTGAGGGGTTATATACTGGCCGTGTCAGGTCAGGTCATGAAGGGTGACTACCAATGCCATGTGATGTCAAAACATTACACAAATTCAACCATCTTCTTATTAGAATCTTCCCGACCGACCGAGTGCTTTGGTGACATACGACACTGCCATGAGGGTAGCATGCAGCAAACTCTGGTGCCATACGTGTCCATGTTGAGTTGACTAGGTCCAACAACCCGCAGCCATCCATAGTCCATCACCTTGACACCCACCTACCCATCTGTCAACAGCAGCTGGTCACTGGCTGGCCAACATCTTACAGTGCTGGCTGGCCAACGGGCAGACATCTTGCAACATGCCAACCAACCGTGGTAGCCTTTCCGACTTCTGCCAACACTTTTTCATCAGGCCAAATGTCACAGTACTTCTGGTTAACATTCCCTCGTTGTTTGTCTTCAGTTACCACCAGGGGGCGCTGTTTGCGATGCATGGTCCGACGTGTCATCTCGCTGTTGTCCGAGGAAACTACAATGGAACATATAAATTTTTATCAAACCAATCTCACACTAAATATTAACTGAGGAACATTAACTTCATATGAGAGAGCATACAAGAACAGAACTATTCATAACAAACGTATATTATAATATTATATCAACTGAGGAATGTGTAATATCATATCATATGTAAGGTAAGGTGTATGTGGTGTTATAGGTGATGTATTATTTACAGTGTTGATCAAATCAAATACATTTTCAATAATAACGGAGGATTACACGACAATGGTCGGTGTAGCATAAATTGGAACCAAACAATGCAAATTATAGTCAAAACAAACAAACCATCATGAAGTACTAGTTGACATAAACAAAAGTATTTTAAAATAATAATACCGTTTGGAGAGAGGTCATGAAAAAGAGTACCCTTTGTACATTTTCAGTAATGTTTCAAGACCATTTTGAATATCCCATTATGAAATTGTCAGTCCTTGTGTTTGGGAATCCTGTGGCTGTTTTGTAAATGTACCTTTGATTTCTAAACAGATCTTTTTCCAGACTTGCAGTTCTCCAACTGAGGTGTCTGACTCGATCTGAAACAAATGTAATTTGCATGTCAAGATATCTATCGCGTCAAGTATTCTACATAGTTCATTACAGTATTAAACCAATAGTAACAAACACTGATGCTATATAATTTGGCAAAATGTATAATTTTTTATCATAAATAATTTTATTTCATCAAAAAATAAGAACTGTGCATATGTCCAAATACATTTCATTTACGACTACTTCATGTCAATTCACACAAAATGTGTGGGTGTCTATGCTATTAAAACAATTTCCTTGCAATTTTCTTAGAGCTATATAATTAAGAAAACATGAACAGCACAGGATATTTTGTTTCAGTGTGACATTTACCAGATGGCCAGGTTACTGTAATGTTGCTTGAGAAGAAAACATCTAATAAACTTGTATATACTCGAAATGACTTATATCACTGTATATATATATATTTATTAAGCATGTATCAGACCAGTTAATTAAGTTTCTGAAGAAAAAAAACTTGTGGAGATTTGTGGCCTGGCCTGGCCTGGCCTGGCCTGGGCATGCCACCGCATGATCCATGCGAAGTTTGCATGTCACCGTTTCGATGTTTTTTTGAGGTGCGGGCCTAAACTGCAAACCAAAAGTTTACTTTTGTGCTATCTGTAAAACCGTTCTTGGCTAGCATTGAATGCAAATCACAACAAAACGATAATATCATAATTTATATGTCATGATATATCACATGTCGGTACCCACATGTGATGTGTCATGTCAATCAATGTCACCGATACAGCCATGTGAGACTGTGACTGTGTGCTTCACTCACTGACTCAGTGACAACGAGACTGCGGGTCTTTCTGTGTGGTCTGTTGTATGTCTCGCTACGATAGCCACAGACGACCCGCCGAATTAAAAATAATGTCGTTTGCTACAGCCCTTAGAACAAACTAGTGACCGCAAGTTTTTCAATTACTTTACGTAATCCACAACTCGTTTTCGTCCTACGATCAACTTTACACCTGTGAAGGGGTGTGTGACATACCGAATGTGTGCCTCTGTAAAGTTGGCAAAGCAAAGGTCACGTCCCCTACAATGAGATAACCTGAGAGAGTGCTAGCTCCTCTGCCCAGAATTGGCAGTGCAGTAATTTGTAATGTGAAGTCTAGAACGTGGGAAAGTTAAACATCCAAGGGTATTGCAGTTAACTCTGCTCGCCTCGGCATTAAGAATAAAATAATTAAACACACAGTGGCAGGCAGTAAATCTTCAACATGCATGCTTGTTGTAGTCATAAGAACCTAATATTAAATGAAAACTATTACCTAGGAGCTGCCTGGTATACATACCCTCGCTTTATAACAGGTAACCTATATGGAAATTATCTTGGCATAGTTAAATTTATATATATATATTTTAATGGTTCGCACCATTTAATGCCAATTTTAAAGCTACAAACACAGTTTCCAAGGTAAATGAATGATGCGCAACAACAAGTCTCGGTGCGTGTGCCTAATGCCGAATCTCCTAGATGAGTTATCTAAGAACAATTAATTAAGCGTTGTTGTTATCCCTCCGCGTACGGGAGACCAGTTATGCATATATACCACCGCGTTCGGGAGACCGCTGTTTTAAGGAGACCGGAGCCGGTCTCCTTAAAGTTTTGATGTGTCATTGCGCAACTAATGCATTTTACGTTACGATTATCATTGTTAGTATAGATAGTTTAGACATAAAGGAAATTATTTGTGCCATTATTCGGAACTTTATTTAATATTTTGATTGGTTTTGAGCATATTTATTGCAGACCCTTATATATATATATATATTTACGTGCATAAGGCGCCGCGTACGGGACCCCGGCAGAGAAGTGTTTATAGTGTAAAGTTTTGCTGTATATTGATTGAGGGGTTAGTGTTTTGTGTTCAATGTACAATATTCTTCATGGATAATTAATTTTAATAAATATGTATACACATTAGTAAAACAATTACTTGACGGACCTCCTAGCCATACGTTGTACATGTGTTGAATGTGGCGCTATCAACACGCTGAAAAACAAACCACTCAAGTGTTAATTGTTGTATCTGCTTACACATTTATGTTGTAATTGCTATCATTATATTGGGTTTTTGCATATCCCATGTCGGCGTTATATATATAATATTGCCGAAAACAAATTTAATTAACTTTTAGTTACACACCGGTCTCCTGTAGTACCTACGCGGCATTTAAGCATACGGTTTTAAGGAGACCGAGTTTGTGTATATGTGTTATTAAATAAAATATCATAATTATATTTTATACATGGTGTATTACAGACAATGTTCCAATTAGACATAATTGAGAAATCAGTTACATAAAAGTATACGGCCGGTCTCCCGTACGCGGCATCTAAGCTTACGGGTTTTAAGGAGACCGATTTTTTTATATATGTTATTCAGTAAAATATCATAACAATATTTTAGTACGTGGTGTATATTTGTTTTACAGACAACGTTCCAATTAGATATCATTGGAAAATTAGTTACGTAAAATATATGGCTGGTCTCCCGTAAGCGGTCGGTTATTATACCTCAGGTTGGAGACGAGTCCTTTGGTTTGGGAACACGCCCACAGCGAATCAAAAACACGCTATGTTGATAATGTTTTCATTTGTTTTTTTCTCATAGACCTATGTTTAACGGAAAGGAGCGAACGCAGGAAGAAGCGAGTGAACGTGAACGCCTAGGCGGATATACAATAGAATGACCAAACAACATGTCCAACAGCCAAAACACTAAGGCCGTCGCCAGTAGTGCAATTTTATTGGAAATGAGACTTGTCCATAAACTGCTGGGGAAAAAACAATCTTATGTTGCGTGATATTCGAGATATAGTTAAAAATCCATAGTCATTCCACAAATCTGGTTGTATGCAACTCAATCTCACTGTTCGTTCAATGGTTTGGTTTGACCGCTTCATAAAAATGGTAGGGCCTCGAAACAACACATGGTCATACTCAGCTTGGATGCACACTCTGTTGATAGGGCCTACGATAAACATCGAAGTCATCAATGAGACAATGGATAATGGCGTTCGGATCTCGTGACCTTGACTATATGTTAATGTTGTGTGTGACTTATGCAGACGCAGAAAGTTAGACTTCACAATAAATTGCAGTTTAAAACTAATAATTATAGTAGTGAGAATCCACGGCATTTATAATAATTACGACACAAACATTGGGCCAGCTAAACTTTGAAATTATGCTCACATTTCTTAGCAGCGGTTGAGATGACATCGTGTTTGAAATAAGTGGCCTGGGCCTGTGTTTGAAAGGAGGGCCGTATTTGAAAGGACGGCCTGTGCACGCCATTAACATGAGATAGGCTGGTCGTAAGTATCAGGTGCAATTCAAAATTATTTTCACATTCTTTAGACTAAAACAATTTCCGCAGTAGTGACTATTTTACCCAAACCCGTTGGAAGAAATGGCTCATTCCAGTAACAGAAGTCAGTGCGAATTTATTCGGAAATGCTTCGCATAATTCATGTATTATTACGAAATGCTGTTATTTATAAACTTAGTTTCAACTTGAGCATAAAAACATCCTCTTCAATGCGTGTTCGATACCAAAAATGAAGCTTAACATGGGCCTTATACACACTTCCCCTACAGCTGATATGAGCCATCCATGAGAAATCTTCGTTCAACTCAAACTGATCGCCCACTTGCTGATACCCTACTGCTATGACCTTGCGTTGGAGTAGCACATTTAAAAGGCTTGAAGTATTTAGACTTATTGCATCCACTGCTTGGAAGAGCCACAGAGAGCACCAATAGTTAAATTCTACAAGAACTTTCACCTCCTATAAGATTTCGTTAAGTAGGCCTATGGCACATTTGTAGCTACATGGCGCGCGAGTTTGTGCTAACTTCAATTAAGACAAGATATGACAAAAAGAGCGGTAGGTCTTTAGGGCAGATACTTAATCTAAAATTGTATAATTATGTATATTTTAGTTATAAAATTAGAGTACAAGTACGCATACGTTGTAATTATTTATGTGCAACGCAATAAGCCATCACATTATTTTGCCGAAATACATAGTCCGACGCAATCCGACGCTCACATCGGGTGGCCACTTCGTGCTTATAAAAAATGACGTTATAAGTTACCGTGCGCTCTACGTCACAAAAGCAATACAAGCGTCTTCATTGGCTACCTACATCGTTGGTGATTCTATACCGTCAACTCCGCGGGCTGTACCATGAAGTCATTCATGTGCAGCCATATGTACCGTAAATGGCTGCTGTAGATAACTGAATTGTGCTTCTCTCAGTGGCCAAAGGTATATGTGAATCGCATAACCGTGTTGACCATGCCGGATAAAAAGAAAGAAAAACACGCGAAAGGTGACGCCAAGGACGCGAAGGGAAAGAAAAAGGGCGGTGGCGTGTGTGGTTGTCTGAGTAAGCAGGAAGCTCACGACGAAGATGAGCGCAAACCACTATTGGAAAGAGACCCGAAGGATTCGGAGTTGAGTAATTTTGACTATGTCAGTGATGATGACGATGAGGAAGACGAGGAGATGCCGCCAATCCCTTTGACAATCGTCGTTCCACCACCGCGTGAAGCGGCGGGACCGGGCCCGGGGCGACTGGTCACGTCTTGCTGGGGAAACCGGCCGCGGTTCGTAGAGATCACGTTGTTCCTCTACAATCTCGCGTACAGAGCGAGCATCCCACTGAAGGAGCAGTTTATCTTTGGGGTCGTCGCCATGCAGTACTCGCCATCCGGCGATGAGTTTAGTATGTCAAACGACGACAGGCTTCAAGCGTGTCAGGTAGGCGCACTCATTTAGTCACTCACTCACTCACTCACTCACTCACTCACTCACTCACTCACTCACTCACTCACTCACTCACTCACCCACTCACTCACCCACTCACTCACTCATTCACGCGCTCACGCGCTCACGCACTCACGCTCTCACGCACTCACGCTCTCACGCACTCACGCACTCACTCACTCACCGACCTGTGTCTTTGTTAGTCCATCGCGGAGAGTAAATGTTATGGCCCACACGATTGCTTGAAACCACGGCAGTAAGATATGCACCGATGAAGACAAATTGTAACATTCGGGTCGGGAGACTGGGCGGGGTTGCGATGGGTGCACAGGCTCATGTAGAGGGTTCAGTTTGGTGGAAACAGTGCCACTTGGGTGGAAATAGTTCTAATTTATTTTAAATGAAATTACGGCATATTGTACAGGCATAGCGGGAAAAACGTTAACAATATTCCCCTTAACATGGCAATAATTATTACAACATTCCCCCCGATAGAACGATGTTTGTGGGAAATTCCACGCAAAACCCTAGACCACCAAAGCTATGGGCATTTACTAAAGATTTTTTTATCGACGTAATAATAACAACCACAACAGTTGTTATTAAGCTGTTAATCCCTCATATTGGATTTACATAGCAAGTCATTGGTTTAGTTTATATTTTCAATAAAATAGACATAAAAAGTAACATAAAGATAACTTCTTATTTATCGCGCCATCCAGTTTTCAGACCTGTTGAATCGGTCACCACCTCGAAGTCTCTGGGAACTGGAGCAAGGTAGAGTAAGTGAATCCGCAATCGAAGATTCGAACTAGGAAGCTCTCGACTGGGTGTCTGGTGCTCTGACCACTGCGCTCCGCAGATGAAAACAATTCGAATAGCATAACAATGCAGGTTCTTATTTTCCGTTGGGGGCCCGTCATGTCATATACACATATAAGTACAGAGAAGAAGGTGGACTTGGACAGGATACCTGTTGAGAAAGAAGGTTCACAACCATTGTCTGACAGTGTCATGAACGCCGGAAGGAACAAGACAAATTTGCCGAGCAGAAACAACGATGAGAACCACAGTGGGAAAAGAACTCAAACAGCCGGACTGGACAACTTAGAACAAAACAAGGCACATAGTCGTTGACAGGGAGAGATGGGTGAGTCACATAGCATCTTTATGGGCCACAAGACCCGACGAGGATAGGTGAGGTAAGATGAGGTGCATCCTATTTGTTGTTCATGGTACCCTAACTTTTGCATACGATCGGTCACCGTCTTACAGTCACCGTAGGGGCTCACTGCTTTAACCGTGGACGCAATTCAAGGTAAGACACTTCTGCGAAATGATGTCGTCGTTCGTGTTGGCAGGTGAACATGACGACGGAGGGAGCGGTGCTACAGCAGGAGATCATCCAGGCCGAGGCGGCTCAGTTCCTCGGCTACCTGAACCTCTCCAAGAGCATCCCGGCGCTGTTCGCCACGCTCTTCATCTGCACCCTGTCCGACGTGTTCGGCCGCAAGTTTGGCCTGTTCCTGCCGATCATCGGCGGCCTGGCCAACACCCTCGTGTGGGCGTACGTCGTGTACTTCGAGAAGCCGATGAACGTCCTCTACCTCGGCTGCGTCCTCGACGGCATGCTCGGCTCCTACATCACGCAGCAGTCGGCGACGTACGCCTACCTGGCCGACGTCACGTCGACCGACCGACGCTCGCTGCGCTTCGCGTCGGCCATCGGGATCGTGTTCGTCGCCACGGGCATCGCCAACGTCGCCGTCGGCTACACGATCGCGTACCTCGGCTACCTCAACTCGTTCTACCTGGTCGCGATGATGTTCGGCATCGCCGGCGTGCACGTGCTCCTCTTCCTGCCCGAGTCGTGCGCGACGCTCACGAAGGTGCGCTTCAGCGTCGCGTACACGTGCAAGCGCGCCGTGTCCGTCTTCTCGATGTACTTCCGGCGCGGCGACCCGGGCACGTCGGCGACGAAGCTGCGCTTCCTGCTCATCGTCTTCGTCTTCGAGTCGATCATCGCGCTCGGCCGCAACGACGTCGACCTGCTGTACATCGTCGGCACCCCGTTCTGCTGGACGTCGGTCATGGTCGGCTACTTCCAGGCGTCCGGCTTCCTGCTGAAGGCCGTCGCCGGCTTCATGCTGATTCCCGTCATGCAACTGTGGATGTCCAGCTGTTGCATCAGCTTCTTCGGCTGCGCGCTCGGCGTCGCCGGAAGTGTCGTCATGACGATCGCCGACACGTCCTACATGCTCTGGACAGGTAAGACGCCAGCCAGCGGTGGCGGCCATGACGGCGGGCGTGGAGTCGTCGTAATGACGTCTACGTCATCAGTTCCTCGTCTTTGATGCACAACTGTGTGTAGGGCTGTAGGCGTAGTTGTATTTAAATTAAAACTAATATTAAGCAGACACACTGGATTCTCTTTGATTGGAACAATGGCGTTGCTAAGAAGATCGGTCGTTCCTTTTCGATGAAATATAATTATGTCAATCGATGGACGGTAAAACATTCCACTTTTGTTCCAGTGGCTGTCATCAACCTCGGCACGGCGACAATCATCCCAATGACCGAGGCTATGATGTCCGCAGCGGCGGCGCCTGGTGACCAAGGTAAACAGTGGCGGAATGTCTTGTCCGACGACATCACATTCTAGAATAGTACTAATGACGTCTTATGCATAGAGCCGACATCGCAAAAGTTGCTCATTATCATTACAGACGAAACGCTGTTCGCATGACATACCTGTTCACTACTCACGTTTCAAAATGCTTGTGAATACAAAAGAAGGTACAAGCAAATCTTGCAGTCAACACTAGCCTCAAACCATTATTGTAGCCTTCTCAGAGGCCTAATAGTAACCTAGATATTTACATGTCGAAGTCGGCAGTGTAACGTGCCTGTTCTTCTCTCTTCTAGCTATTTATTCAATTGATCTATTTTATACTATTTTAACGAGTTGTAATTTTTAGTCTTGTTTGTATGTTCCATTTATAATAATCTATTTTGCTAAATATTTTATATTTTTATGCTTTAATTTACCTAAATGTATATATTCATATTAGTGAACATCTTCAGTTTTACAATCCGACATTTTTATTGCTTTAATTTTACTCATCATGCTGTCGGTCGTGATGCGACAAAGACTGCTTCCATCACTTGACTCTTGCTCTCCATTTGTCTCTCTGCTGTGAGAGTGATGTCCAGGAGTCGATCTTTATGTCTCTCAGCTTCAGGTTTCTCTTGATGGTATCCTTGAACCGGAGACGAGGGCGCCCTCTCTTTCTCTGACCAGAAGACAGTTGGGAGTAGAGAACCTGCTTTGGTAGCCTGTCTGGTGACATCCTCATGAGGTGTCCAGTCCACCGGAGATTCTTTCTGATCAGAAGATCTTCCATAGATGGCAGCCCTGTCCGTTCGAGTATTTCCTTGTTTGTCACTTTGTCCATCCAGGTTATCCTCATGATCGATCGCAGATGTCGCATCATGAAGGCATGCAGCTTTTTCACCTGTCGTCTGTACACTGTCAAGGCCTCGGCTCCGTATAGGAGGGTGGACAGCACGATTGCACGGTATATCTTGCCTTTAACCCGCATGAATACATGGTGGTTGTTCCAGAGTCTCTGGCGTAGTCGGCCGAAAGATGCACTAGCCTTGGCCATCCTCCTCTGTATTTCATCGTCAATGCATCCATCACTTGATATAGTGCTTCCGAGGTAGGTGAATTCCAGAACAGAGTTCAACTTGTTTCCATCAACCATGATATCCTCCTCTCGGGTTCTTGTAGAGTTGATACAGCACCTCGGTCTTCTTGATGTTAATCTTCAGGCCAAACTTCTTTGACGCATTGGAGAAAGCATCCACTATATTCTGCATCTCTTCAGCAGAGTGTGCAACCAGTGCACTGTCATCTGCGAATAGCAGCTCTCTCATCAGTATCCGAGTAGTCTTTGTCTTCGCTCTGAAGTGTGCGACGTTGAATAGGTCAGCGCTCTGTCTGGACTGTATGTAGACGCCATCCCCCATGTATCGGAAAGCATCATCGAGCATTGCTGATAGGAAGATGGAGAACAGCGTGGGGGCCAGTACACATTCTTGCTTGACCTCATTTGTGACACTGAACGCTTCCGAGACTTCCCCTCCAACACTAACATTCGCCATCATTCCAGTATGTAGTGCCTCGATCATTGTTGTGAACTTCTCTGGGCATCCATACTTCCTCAGTAGCTGCCATAGCCCGATCCTCCCAACTGTATCGAACGCCTTACTGAAGTCGACAAATACCATGTACAGTGGTCGGTCCTGCTCAATGCACTTTTCTTGTAGTTGTCGGAAACAACATATCATATCCACGGTGCTCCGGTTACCTCTGAAGCCACATTGAGTCTCTGGAACTACCTCTGGTGTTATGTGGGTAGATAGTCTGTTGAGTAGGATCCTGGCGAAGATCTTGCCTGCTATGGAAAGAAGAGAGATTCCTCTATAGTTCCCACAGTCTGTTCGATCACCTTTCTTGTAGATGGTTACAATGCTGGCATCCTTCCATGCTTTTGGTACAGAACCCACCTCCCAGGCATTGGTGATTAGTTGGTGCAGTCTGCTGAACAGATTGTCTCCTCCGTGCTTCCATACTTCTGCAGGAATTCTATCTCCTCCAGGTGCTTTGCCATCTTTCAGGCCGGCGATTGCTTTAGCCATCTCGTCTATATTTGGAATCTCATCTAGGCTTGTCTTGATAATGCGCTGCGGGATGTTGTCCAAAGCTTCGTGATCTATGTCTCCAGGGACGTTGAGTAGCTTCTGGAAGTGTTCACTCCATCTTGCCACAACTCTCTTGCTGTCAGAGAAGGTCTCCATTTCATCTGCTGATTTCAGTTGAAGAGGTCCTTTCTTTTTGGGTCCCCACACTTCCTTCAGTCCATTGTAGAAGCCCTTCATGTTGTTACTGTCAGCAGCTCTCTGCAGCTCCACTGCCTTCCTTTCCCACCAGTCTGACTTCAGTGCACGGGTGTGTTTTTGTAGCAGTCTGCAGGCATCTTTATATGCTGCAATGGTGGATCTAGTGCTCCTGGTTTGCAACACTCTCTGGTGGGCTTGGTCTCTTCTGCTCATAAGAGTTTGTAGCTCCTGGTCGTTGGGGTCGAACCAGTCCTGGTGTTTTCTGTCTGGCTTGCCAAGATATGTCTTGGCTGTGTTGTAGACGACCTGCTGCAGAGCTGCCCATTTCTCGTCTGGTGTTGAGTTTTCCTTCTCCTCCCATAGGGCGAGAGCACTGTCCATCTCCTGCTCAAAACTCTCCCTATGGCTGGTGGTACTTAGTTTTGCTGTGTTGAGCTTGGTCGGCTTACTTGTTCCTTGCCTGCTGTGCTTTTGTCGTATTCTGAAAGTCACTTTTGACCTCAGCATCTGGTGATCGGTCCAACAGTTTGCTCCACGCATGGCTCGGGTACTGTGGATGTCCATCTTATCCCGACACCTCGTGATGATGAAGTCGATCATATGCCAGTGTCTGGAACGAGGATGCATCCAGGTGGTCTTGCGTTCATCCTTCTGCTTGAACATGGTGTTTGTCACTATCAGTTCGAACTCAGAGTACAGAGCCAGTAGAAGCTCGCCATTGGAGTTGCATTTCCCAATCCCATGTTTGCCCATGACCAAGGGCCACTTGTCATTGTCTCTTCCTACCCTCGCATTGAAGTCTCCTATCAGCAGTAGCTTATCTGTACGAGGGATGCCACTGAGCACACTTGCTAGCTGGTTGTAGAAGGCCTCCTTGTTTTCGTCTGGGTTTGTCATTGTCGGAGCATACACGCTGATAATTGTAGCAAAGTTGTCCTTGCTCAGAGGTAGTCTCATCGTCATGATTCTGTCACTTACTGGCCGTGGCATTTCTGTCAGCTTTGTGACGATATCCTTTTTGATAGCAAAGCCCACTCCGGCCTCCCTTCTTTCTCCTTCGGGTTTGCCACTCCAGAAGAAAGAGTATTCCAAGTCGTTGAGACTACCAGACTCTGAGAACCTTGTTTCACATAGGGCGGCGATGTCGATGTTGTATTTGGCAAGTTCCATTGCTACTAGTGCCGTACGTCTTTCTGGTCGGTTAGCTCCTTCTCGGTCGAGGAGAGTCCTGACGTTCCATTGTCCAATTGTCAGTAGTTATCTTCTTTGTCTTCTTCTTCCTAGCTGAGTTTTCACTGTCGACGGAAGATGAGGTCGAGCAGCGCGGTCCTTGGTAACCCGGGCGACGGCCGATCCGGTATCATGTTTCGTGCAGTTGTACATTTCATGGAAGCTGCTAGCAAAAATTGTTGTGAAGTGCCGCTGGCTTTTGCAAGTTACTAGCGACACTCTCTCGGGGAACAAATAGAGGTCTCACACCGGCAAGAACATGTCAAGACAGGCGCAAACTATTTGTCCCTGCGGTGGCTGGTCGAGAGATGTTGGGAGTTCCATACATCAACCGCCCTTGATGCTGCCACAGTGACATGGTTTTCTGGTTAGGGTTTGCTCCCTTAGCCTTCGGTTCTGACAAGAACCTGTACCACAAAGCAGTGGTTTACAACTCTGCATGGCAGGGGTGTCAAACTCCCTGAGGTATTGCAATACCTGCATTGCAATACATGCATACCATAATTTTACTAGACATTCTAATTAGTAACACTTTCATAACTGTTATGCTTTCATAAATAGTTTTACTAATATACATTAATGAATTTGTGAACAACTATATGAATATGTTCTTATTGTACTATTCAGCCGCTTTGACTGCCAGTGAAGCGAATACATTTTATTATCATCTTTAATTTAATTTTCTTCGCAGCCGAGCTGTTTGCCAGCATCGGCGTGGCCGAGGTTCTGTGCGACATCCTGGGAACGTCGGGCTTTGACCTGGCGTATGCGGCGTCCGCTCACTTCTTCCGTGGCCTCGTCTTCATCGTTATGGCAGCCCTCTATGTCTTCGCTGCCTTCATCCTCTTGTAAGTATTGTCAGTGTTTCTGGCTCTGTCCAGTTATGAGCCACGGGAAGCAGCCTTTGCCTGCAAATATTTTTCCGGTGCTTGCAATGTGAAGTAGATGGGAGGGAAGTGCAGGAGACAATGTTACGAGTGGTGTGGTTGGTCAGTTGTCTCCTGTACGTAGAGAGGCTGCACTGACCAATACTCCCATCAGTTAAAATCGCTATCCGTTTGGTGCCGGATTAAGACCGGTAATATGACAGAGTGGTGGGAGTCTAGATTAGGCTATGCAGATTAGATTATGGATTATTATTTTATAAGTCGTATGATACCACGTGGTCCTTTGCTCAGCAATAATTCTGTCAATTCAACGCGGTCTTCAGCTTATTTACTCTGGTATGCTTCTGTCATAATATTATATCTGGTGCCGGTTTCACAAGTCGAGCAGTTCTCATCACGCATGCACACATTAATGGGCAGACACACGCGCGCGCACACACACGCCCGTCCGCCCGCGCGCACACACACACACGCGCGCACGCCAATACAATTCACCTAAGGGAAACGCCGCAGCCATCGCGTAGTAATGCGTCTTTATCGTCCACTGGTCGTTCCAGTTTCATGTGGACTGCCTACTACTACACAAACGCAAGCCAGTCGACCGAGACGACGCTAAAGCAAATCAAAGAAAATCTTGTCCGCGTGTCTGCGGATCGTGCATTATCGGGTCGATTAGGAGGCTCTGCATTCTGACGTCAACGACCCTCAGAATACTATGCTCGTGTCTGTGCTGCGGCGTACAGTGCCTCGGGTGGATCTTCGCATGTCTCTGTTGCTGCTTCCGCATCATCGTACCGTGAGTGTCCGCCAGGTGCAGGACACGTGTCGCCTCCCAGCGAGCACATGTCGTAACTACTTTCTTACCGAATTTTGGTAGACACATTAAATGTTGTTTCTATTGATCAGTTGTGTACGTTTCATAGAAAAATGTTGCATGCCACTGCACGAGTGGCGACGGCAGATTGAGGACGCTAACAGCGAAACGAATGACGGCAATCCAATTGCTCTTCGCTTTGCTGTACTACACCACGGTCAACCAACCACCCGGTTCGTGTTTGTTTGTTCGAAACTACGGCTGCCAATCAACACCCTCACTCTCGCGGCCTGGGCTAGTACACTGACATCCGGCGCCGGAAGCTCTTACAGATGTTCGTTCATTACTTCAAGCCACTCGCGACCGTATATAATACAACCTGACGGGAGGCGGATGAAAGTGTACGTGTGCAGTCTAGAATGAAAAAACTACATACAGAACAAGAATACACATGCTATGCGACAATACTGCGCGTCCGTGTTTCTGTTTCACTTTCGAACTGCGTCATATATACCTGGTTGCGGGTACTTCCTGTGTGGGTGTGTGAGCGCGCATGCGTGCATACTTGCAGCGTTTGCCTCGTGTATGTATCCGTGTGTGCGTTAGCCTCGGTTACCCAGACTCCGTGAGGTGGCAGCACTTTTAAGCCCCTCAACTTCGCCTGGGGAAAATGTGAGACTGCATTTCCGAGGCGGCCTTACCGCATATTAGGGTAGAGACGCTGATTGGCTCTCAGGCCAACTATGAAATAAAATAACGATATACTTTTACAAGATAATAATAGCATATGAAAAGTATTCAACATTGAACTTACATTAACACAAAAGTAAGTAAAAATTCAAATTTACAGTTGTTTATAAAATAAGAATTACGGCAGGATTAACCAGTATCCGTGAGGTGGCAGCATTATCTAACTCCACACGGATAGCATACAAATTAAATAAGGATACCTTTTTATCAAATAATGCTGTATTATAAAAACTATTCAAAATTAAACTTATATTAACAAAAAATAAATAGAAATACAAATTTGCAGTTGTTTATAAAAAATATAAATTACGGCAGTGTCCGTGAGGTGGCAGCATTGTATAGATCACGCGGATAAACAAACAAAAGCCGCCAAAGGTGACCAGACTGTCTTCTCGGTGTAGTTCCGCAGCCGATCGACAGTCGGTTAAGCGTGACTCTGTGTGCGTGTGTGTAATTTCACGGGCTTATCTGTGTATGACTGCACTTGTAAACTGCTACTAGGTTTTCCACAAGCCAAACAGCTTCAACGCTCACATACGCACGTGACTCGCTTGGTTTATTTGGCACACCATAATATGCACATACAAAACTCTCCCAAATCAACTGTCCATCTGGAATGAATTTTGCACTCTATCAAAGTCAACAGTAATCTCAGCTGGCTGCTATCAAACGAAGCGTCTACCTCCTGATTTAGTATAAAACATTATTTACAACAGACCAGAACTCGCACTATGAATATGACATACAAAAACAATAAATTACACATCATCTATTCATACATTTCTTACTCAGATACGCGACTTAAAGTATCTATTATGCACAGGACGTTGGCAACAATTCTTAAATATATGGCGTAAGTGTTGAGCTGCTTTGATAATCATCATCATATCCCAGCAATATTAGTTAACTGTACACAAACGTCTGAGACACAAAACCACTGGAGACACAAACACATATCAAAGATGAGACATAGCCAAGACGCACAGCATAGGTTAAAAATAATTTGCACAAAAGTGATGACAAAAGATTCATCCAAACCCAGTTACCAAGCCACATAGCTAATACGTGGAAAGTTGGGACACGTGCCACTGTTAAGGGCAGTGGATATATTGGCAAACTAAAGCATTGGCACAGCATTGTAATACTGATCTAAGACAACCTGTTCATGTCCTTTAACACAATGAAGCTATGAAGAGTTTGTCTGTTTGTCTCTGTGTAGACGTGTCCTCGTGTATATCCCATCACAGCAGCGACGTCAGCTGATACCAGATGATGTCATGTTCCAATTTCATTGCTGGTTCCTCCATTGACTACCTGTATCCCTGCTTGTCGGCTGCAAAAACACAGAACTAGTTATGCACATGTATGTATGTTTATTCCAATTCCTTTTTACGTTCGTCACCGTAAATTCCATACTTATGCCTGATTAATATCTTCTGACTGGTTTCAGCTGATTTTAATGTTTTCCCAAATAATTTTTTCGTTTCTTTTTTGCTTGCAGATGTATGTAATGAAAGTTATTGGAAGCATGACAATGAGTAGCCTCCTGTAACATCGGTTCCTAGGTTTAAATACCCTACACATTGTGATGTTTAGGTAATGGAATATACAAATGTATGTTTTGTGTGTTTGACATTCTGTGCATGTCATATTTTGTTAGATTGAAAAACAAACATAATGTATTAACGATCAAACTAATCCGACCAAATTACACACACTGTGTTTTGAATGTGCAAAAACAAAATGTGTCAGACATTACACAGCAAACTACGACAACGAGCTGACATGGTGAACTATTTCTAACTAACAGTAACCCGTTCCACCATCACATTATGACTCACCCGTTCGAAGGATGTTCTGTCTTGCTTTGAGGAATGCCATGATGTCAGCGTCAGCCTCCGAATCCCCTGTCAGAGGGATGGCTGCCGGGACTGGCCGGCTCAATGTCATACTACAATGGAAACAATTAACAGTTTCAGTTTTCTGTACTACCATGGGTAGTTGAAGTAGTTTGCGTGTTTGCTGGAGAACTGCAATAGCAAAAGAAGGATCACTGACAGAAACAGTGTCACTGATAAGTCTCGACTAATAAATAAACTAAATGCTATTTAATAATGGGCTAATAAACTAAAATGTCATTGATATGAGAGAGGTACATGTATATCAAGATAATAAGAGATATACATTTAAATAAACGTTTCAAACGTCTAATGAAGACACATTTGTTTCGTATTGCTTATGTAATTCGAAATGAACATTATTTTTTTACTAGATTATTTGCTAATATTATCAATACATAATTATACACTTATTTATTGACATTATTGTTATGTAATTTTTTTTTTTAACATATACTAAACTATTTATTACTAATAATAATTATACATATACTGTCAGGGGTAGAACTTTGGCATTTCTTTTACTAGACAGCGGGACTAGTGAAGTCAAAAGTTTACTAGTCCGCCAAAAGGTTTACTAGTCTGCCAAAATAAAAAACAGCCCAACTTTAAGTCGTTGCAATTTAATTTAAAACTAAAAAACAGTATATGTTGCAACCCTGGTAAACTAACAATGCACTTTTCATAAAGGTAACATAAATAATACAGAAATATCAAAAGTAATTAATGAAAAAGTAAAGATATGATCTATATTAAAAACTATGCGATTGAAAAAGAACGTCAATTGCACTCATTACCCCATAGTATCACCCTACCATTATGAATATTTTCCATAATCATTCTGGAAATTTACCTCACATTACGGTGTTATAAAAACAGCTCTACTGGACTGTATTAATAGAAATAAAAATATCACACTAGAAAATTATAGACATCAAAGAACTGTTAATCTTACAAATAATGCCCAGACAACTTCACAGCAGGTGTCCACTGGCCATGCCTAAGAAAATGTCATTTATCAGTAAGCGAAGCTGCTGTAGCCAGTTGCCCACTGGCACTGGATTCAGTTACATTTCCCAGCCTGTGGATGGGTTAGGGTTAGGGTCACTGTGACTACAAACACTTTATTGACTACTGTAGGGTGGGGTGGACGACACACTGACCTTTACTAGACAACCGGACTAGTTATTAGGCAGGTTTACTAGTCCGCCCTTATCTTTACTAGTGTACGGACTAGTGGCTAGTTCTACCCCTGACTGTCATTTATCAGTATCATTGTGATTTAATTATACACTAGACCGATTATTATGTATTTTTTAAACTAATACGTAATTTATTTATTTAGTTAAAAGTGCTACGCTTTTTAATACCGTATAATTTTATTTATTTATATACCTATACATATTTCTTTTTTACATTTATTTTAAAACACTAGTATTTGTCTTGTTGTATACATATATATTTTTATGTCTTTTAAATTGTAATATGTTGTGAAGCGCCACGAACGATTATGGATGTGGCGCTATACCAAATAAATATATTATATTATTATAATTATAAATAACAATGTCATCAGACATTTAACTGTCATGGTCAAAAACTTACATGATGCAGATATCAGAGTTGTGCAACATGTGGCAACTCACAGATACTCAAGTTCAATTATATCGCAGAGAAGTATGTATATAAATACCACACCTACATGTCATGGCTATGGAATGTACACTTACAGGTCATATTTATCAGTGGTATATTTACAGGTAAGATATTCATACTTATTCTCTTCCAGTTCATCAGAGAAATGAACACACAGGCAAAGACCACAAATTGTAAAATTTTAGCACAGCATATTTCTGGTACACTTGCAAATCTGGGCTATCAGCTAAACACAGTTACATATCATATTATTAATTAGATACACTTAAACATCACGTTTTTAGTTACATACACTTAAACATCATCAAGTTATTAGATATACATGCACATCAAGTTATTAGTTAAATACAGCTACACACCATGTTTGATACACTTACACATCAAGTTATCAGTTAGATACACTTACACATCAAGTTATCAGTTAGATACACATCACGTTATCAGTTAGATACACTTACACATCAAGTTATCAGTTAGATACACTTACACATCAAGTTATCAGTTAGATACATTTACACATCAAGTTATCAGTTAGATACATTTACACATCAAGTTATCAGTTAGATACACTAACAAATCAAGTTATCAGTTAGATACATTTACACATCAAGTTATCAGTTAGATACATTTACACATCAAGTTATCAGTTAGATACATTTACACATCAAGTTATCAGTTAGATACACATCACGTTATCAGTTAGATATACTTACACATCAAGTTATCAGTTAGATACACTTACACATCAAGTTATCAGTTAGATACATTTACACATCAAGTTATCAGTTAGATACACTTACACATCAAGTTATCAGTTAGATACACATCACGTTATCAGTTAGATATACTTACACATCAAGTTATCAGTTAGATATACTTACACATCAAGTTATCAGTTAGATACACTTACACATCAAGTTATCAGTTAGATACACTTACACATCAAGTTATCAGTTAGATACACTTACACATGAGTATTACCACATAGATATCTTTATAAATCAGTGTTATCACTTAGATACACTTACACATCAGAGATACCAGCTAGTTACACTTACGAATACTGTCACTTACACAACTGGCCCTCACCTACACTTACCTTGACTGAGAGCTCCCTCCAGACCTGTATCCACTTGTGTCAGACGGGTGGTACGGAGGCTGCTGCTGCAGAGACAACTGAGAGTTTGATCGGCTGAAAGAGAGAGACTGACTCCGCTCCGAGCCTCGCTGTGAGTTCATCATTGTGCTGGTGCTACTGGACTGTGACAGATTCTACAAGAGATTGTTTTTATTGTAGTTATTATAATATTTTTATTTTAGTATACCATAATTATCTATGTAATTATCTTATTTCAGAAAATAGTATTACTAATTTCTTAGTCTTTATCATTTTAATCTAATATCATGGCTAATATCTTGACTACATTGACACATGATATAGACTACAAAAATGCCATCTCTGTTTAATTTTAGTTTCTCTTGTAGTTCTGTACAACACTGATTTAGACAAACGTACTCATATGTTTTACTTGTACTTTTATTTTATTTATTTCTTAGGATGTTTTAATGTTGTCAACACTACCGAATAGAGTTTGTACTTTGGATTTTAGTGTCTAAATAAAGTGTATTATTATCACATGTACCAGGACGTACTTTTAAAATATTCTTATGATTCCATGTATGCACCTATGTATGGGCTGGTCACATGTGTATGGCGTTATATAGATGCTAGTTATAATAATACAAAAGAGAGATTGGTATACTATTAAATGTGTGTGCCATGTGGCTCTACATACATGGCATATACCATATATTTTATACAGTATGCAGTGCATGTTCTAAAAATGCACTGGAAACTGTTGGGGAGGTACCAGTGGCGCCATACTGTGGCTGGGTGGGACAACGCCATTGGTCGACTTGTGCCGACTCTTCTGGATGTGAGCTTTTTGATAATTCAATTTTTATGAGGTTTACATCGATATGGAAGAGTTAAAACACTGTCCATATGGATTACAATTTTGATGGATAAAAATGGTTTGAAAACCATATAAAATACTTGTTAAACCAATGTTAATTCATATACAGTGTAGCAACAAATGTATCTAATCGTAAGATATTTAAGATATTTATGTTTTTACTAAAGAAGTATTATAACTAATCATAATGAGCGTAAGTTGTAATTGTAAAATTGGTAATAAGCATAATAATCAGTTTAACAATATAATAAGTTTTTTGCTGACTGCTAGCATTAGTCACTGTCCAGATATGTGCCAATCTGATACTAACTGATTAATCATATTTTATGTAACAATGACAGTGCTACTTATCTTCTTAACAAAATATTTATTGTAAAGTTATAATTATTTTAGTTTTTTAGATATCATAAATATTAATAGCTTGTTAAAGTGAAATGGATATTTGTTTGTAAACATAAACAAAATGTTTCTAAAAAAGTATATGGCTTAATTTGATTGTAAATAATAATCTCATACTTCCTCATATTGCCAGTTAATATAGTATGTATAAGAAGGAAGCCCATTGTCTAATTATCCATCAAAGGAATCAACATAAATGTTCATTCTCAGTAAATTCAAGCTTTGTCTAAAGGTCCTTTGTAGGATGGAAAGTGAACACCAGATGGCTCCATAGTAAGGACATACCAGCGATGAATCAGTCGACTGTTGTAGCGAATGTCTATGAGAGTTTGGAGGTGGCGTTCTCCACGCCGACTTCACGGTTGGCAGTTGATTTAACTGACCTCGGTGGTCCTAGAAATGTAGACATTTGATTGAACTCTTCACACTGGAGACAGGAATATGTGTGCTTCCTGTCTGAATATTTAGGTGCATTAATCAGAGTACAAATTAATGTGCAGTGAACTGCACTGCTTACAAATAATCCATATACTTCAGAGAATAGTAAATGTCTTCAAGATGAACAAGATTTGCCTTTTTTTGTCAAGGATATAATTCCTTTAAAAATATTTTTTATGAAGTTTATTAATTGTTCATTTTTAAAATTTACATTTTATTATGTGCATGTACAAACATTCTTACATATACACCTGCATTCACTCATACCCATGCATAGATGTCAAAACATACACAAATTGTAAAGTATTATTTGTATGCATTTACACTACACCTATGTAGGCAAATTAATCACGAGTGCATACATGTGATGTGAGCAAACACTAGCAATACAAATAAGATATTTCCATGGCTACCACTTAAAATAAACTTTTTCTTTTATGAAGTTGAGGTGAAAACATGCATTCAGTATGTACAAGTTTCTTTATATGTATATATATATATATATATATATATATATATATATATATATATATATATATATCGACACTCCTCAGGACATGAATGTCAACCCATTCAAGGAACAATCAAGTAACACTAATGAAGAGATGACACACCTCGACGGCAGCCGACTGTTCTGCCCACCAGACTTCAAAGTCCTTCATAAGTTTCACCTTTGACCTCTCCAACAAATGCTGCAGATGCTCGATTTCTGTCTTCAGTGCCCGGAGGCCATTGAATGCTTGCTTGTAGCTGCAAGACAGAGGTGGAAACCACACAGTTGTGTTACTGTCATCTGTATGGAGCCTGGTGTGAAATAACAGGATAATGTCACCAACATTGTGGTTCTGCAAGGCTTAGGTCAACAGTGCTGTGCAACATTCACAAAAACAGTTGATTACGGTGGTTTAGGAGCTTATAAAGGATGTCCAGTGACCATCTCCCAAACAAGCTCCATCCTTAGGGAGGCACAGACCAAAATGCAAGAATTTGAAGAAAAAATACAGCACTGAACCTCGACACTGAATCTTACAAACACTAAATCTTACTAAATGAATCAGGACAATACATTTGTGAGGCATGATGTGAAGTTGACATTGATGGGCCTAAGGCAATATGATATTTACCTGACTTTCTCATTTTCTATCTGTGACCTCATCTCCCTTTCAAGGTCATCAGCATCAGGGTCATTGGGGTCAACTTCACCTGAAAGGTACAAAGAGTTGCTCTCATACACCATGTGATCTTTATGGATAAATATCCATGTCAGGCACAATGAATATCACATATCAAAACAATTTTATCATAACATGACATATTTCCAGAATTGTGTCATTCTTGTCTTGTAATTTATATAATCTTTTGTGAATCTCAATCACATGCTAGAATAACTTTGTATATTTATTGATATTTTATAATTATATAACTGACAATGACCAGTAGTGTAAATGACTTGTTTCCTACCTTGCATGACCCGAGACATCCGATGTTGCTCAATTGATGACTTTAACTTGTCTGTAAAAAGTCAACAGAAATTTTATTAAAAAACAATGTTGTAGGACAAAATACAATAACAAAACTAATTAACTTACCTTTACGGGAAGCACAATACTATGTAAACAAATGAGACAATCTATATATAATAAGGTTAACAAACTACCATCTGAAAGAAAACCACAGCTGATAAGTGGACAAAGAAGTCAATGCCAAAGTGGAAGTCTAATATAACTTCCATAATTCTGTGAAACCACCCTCCCCACATCTACTGCCCTCTATCTCTGGCACATGGTCGCTAACTGGCTAACTAATAGGTCGCTAACTTGCTATGTTTATGACCTTACAAACTGCCACTTAATTTATTCCAGTTCTATGGTATCTATATTTTGTTTTCTTGTATCTATATTTTGTTTTTTTTGTATCTATATATATTTTTAATCTATATGTTGTTTTCTTGTATCTATATTTTGTTTTCTTGTATCTATATTTTGTTTTCTTGTATCTATATTTTCCATAACCAAGTTCACATGTGCAACAAAGGTGTTTAATATTGTAACAGCAAATCAGTATTAAAGTTTCCAATCAACATAATATTTGCACTTACTTATCTTCTTGCGTGCCCTGTTCACCTGCTCTCCCAGCCTCTTGGCTTCCGCATATCGATCCTTCAATGTTTGTTTGTTGTCGTCGATTGTTTGGTTGTGTATATAATCACGTCTGAATATCTCGAAGGCTTCCTGTCTTCCCAAGGACATTTCACCCACTGCAAAATGAACGTGTTCCATTCAACTGTGAGGCTGGGGTAAGTGTAGACAGGTGCTTTGTTTTTTAACACTGTGACAACTGCACCCATCGACTATGTGAAAAAAAATTGAGATTATGGATTTTAATAAACTTTCCAGATACTAAAACTACAAAACCATTATGTTTTGAAGGTCCTGAATTTGAGATAACAAAATGTAAAATACCGATATAATATTAAGTTAAGCCATGCAGTTATATATGATAGTTACTTGATTTCTGAATCACAACTATTTAAAATAGTATTACAAAATTGTGTGATTAATAAGAATGACATACAATTCTGAATCTTTTTTGACAAAAATCTTCTTTTGATTTAAAAGCTATGGGATTAAACCATACATGCCAGAATGCACACACACACACACACATATACACATTCACATAGAAACATGCAGTTATACATTCATACAAATACACATGTATGCACACACACTTACATGCTCACATGCTCACACGCACGCACACACGCACGCACGCACGCACGCACGCACGCACGCACCCACCCACACACACACACACACACACACACACACACACACACACACACACACAAGATGTAACAAGAGTGTAAACTCACAGATCTTGGCCTTGGTGGCCTGCACTGCATCATTCTCTCTACGAGAATTCTGGTTGTCCCCAGCTGCTCCATTCACTCGGTCTCCAGCTGACAATGAATGGCGGCCATTGTACGTGTCCACCTGGTGAGTGTGAGACGCACTGGCTGACTGCAATGCCGCCTGGTGACTGCCAGGGGTACCCAGGCCTATTGTGTGAAGCTGCTGAATTGCATCCGCGGCTTTCTTCTTTTCCTTCTTCAGCATGTTCACCAAAATGTCTGCGCACATAGTCAAAGACTGACCCTGGCCAAGTTCAGATCAACAAAAAGGCGCCATTCACAATTATACAAGACCTGCTGTGGGCAACGAGGTACTGAATACACCTATTTTGTTTGTACATGTCATAAAACAACTGTCTAGGCCATATACTATAAATAATCTTACTTTCACAGAAATACCTACCACATTTTAAACTATTACCTTTCTGTTTATATTCCTCAACAAATAATTGTAAACCAAAAATGACTTGCATGTATAAGCCGACTGATTAAAAAACAATTCACAATACATAACAACATGACATCACCTCTTAAAGTATTTCTTTTCAAAAGACTGCTTCAGTTTTAAGCAATGAATTAAAAACTAATCAAGATGTCAACAAATTAGGTAACATTGCAAAGCTTATTTGTGGAGTTAAAAATGTACAAAATATTTATTTTAGAATTGTGCAACTGAATACCCACTTTGCTGTAGGTCACATAATTTATAAATCTTCAGGGAGGGGAGAACAAAGTATTTTATTTGACCATTACATAACTTCTTCAGAACAACACAGGACACCAATCACTGTGTAAATGCAACTCAACAATTGTTTGCATTAACCCATTAGGCCCTAGGATTTTATTAAAACATGCCCTCATGTTCCCAGGATTTTTGGCAATTTTTGAGCGATTTTACCTCTATGTGTTAAAAAGTCTGTAGAAATAAATCTATTCAATATTGTTTATTACAAGTTGTGTTTATTTTGAAGAGAACTAATTTCTCCACATGCCTGTACACATAGAAATATGATTTAGTCATAAAATGTTGACACTTGATCACAATTTGCAAAGAAAATAATAAATTAAAAAAAATATTGAAAGTTACTCTACTTAGCGACTGACATTTGAAATTGAGCCCCTGCTACTACCATATTCAACCCAGTGAATAAAATGCAGCTATAAGTGTTAGCTTTGCAAGAATGAAAACATTATGACATTCTGACAGCTATTTTTCTAGTTACACTATATTTTCATAATTTTGTCAAGCAAAATATTTTCAAAATGGCCGACATTTTGTTATACAGGCATGTATTGAAATATCTCAGTAATAAAGCCATTGAATCACTCATATTAGTTGCAACAGTGTTTATTGAGAAACAAAACATTGTGTCTGTTCATTGTTGTATTGTATAATTTATATTTGTGTTGTTTTGATTTGTTTGAAATGGTATAGTGTATGTGTGTTTTATGTGAAATACTGGTCGAAGAAAACATATTTCTTCTTCTTCGTCTTCTTTTCTTCTTCCTGTAATAAAAAAGTCAAAATAAATAAACATGAAATGAGAGAAATATAATTATAAACATTTACGAAATATGAACAATATTACAACATAATAAAATACCATAGCTGGTGCCTGAGGTTAGAAGTAACATCAACAGAACAGAAGAGCAACACATCCATAAACAAACTGCCAGGTACACATGTACTCGGGACTGACACTGTCACTGACAGCTGTAACTTTTGACAGTTGACAGTTGTACTCAGCATACAAGTGTGTAATTGTGACTCATCTTAACAAAAGCGGTCGGATGTCGGTAAATCAGATTTTCCGTAAATGCCGATTTTGTGAAAAAATCGGGCATTCATAAATTTTGAGATTTTCCCTGAAAATTATTCTTTAGTATTCGTTTTATCGTTTGCCACACTTGTTATCATCTAAGTAACTCTGTTTCGTGTATTTTAAAGACATTTGCGTAGAGTTGTGCTAAGTGTTCTGCTCCATTTCCTTAAAACAAAGCCGAAAATGCCAGTAATTGCGCGCATTCTTTGCCGCTAATTTTGGGACGATCCCTATCATAACTGGTATCACCGCGTAGCTTATTATTTTGTGTTCATATTAACATGGTATCTTAAGAATGACATTATCTTCCAACAAGTTTCAACAAGATCGGTCCATGGTAACTAAGGTACATTCCATGAAACGTAAACAATATTTTGCATCAACTTTGAAGGCCATTTTCTTACTTTGAAGGTTTCTACCCCACACATGTTTGTCAAGCTATAACTTCGGCTAGAATCGAGATATCTTCTAGCATGATATATCATATGAAAGCAGGTATTATGCTCCTTCCAGTGGTACTAATAACTCAATTTTGAAAATTACCGACATCCGACCGATTTTGTTAAGATGAGTCACAATTATTAGTTATTCAAACAAGTCACTGTATTGTTGAAATATGTCATACATCCAGATAAAATCAACAAAAGTATATAACAAGAGTGTAAAAATAACACAAGTGACGGAATCGATGTATATCGAACGGTCATAGTCCAACTCAGTCGATGCCGAAGGCTAAGCGATGACATTGACAGCCAACTTTTACCAAGTTTTAGCGACACGATTGAAGCAATAATTCTTACAGACAAAACTACTTACATGTTCCTCAATTTCCACATCCAATCCCCCTTCCATTTCACCATAATCGCTGTCACTATGCCACACCATCTGTGCAACATCAGTTGCCGAAAACATGACGACAAAGGCAAAGTTCGACGAAGACGCACCCGAAGAAAATCTATGTAAATAAAAAATTTCAATATGGCAACCCATGCACGTGACAAGCTGGTGTTGTTGCAAACTGTATCCGCTACGTTGTGTTAAAATTTAGAAGTGTTTAGTGCAGTAGTTAGTCGCCAGGAATTGTTCAAATACATGGTCTTGACAGCGGCCGGTCCCGGCCGTTCCAGGAGTCTGCAGGGAGGCCGGTCGCGGCCGTTGTGGGATCTAATCGGTTAACGAATGTAGCTAAATCAGAATATCACTGTACTTTACATAATGGATTATAAACAGTTCATACAAAGTTTCCAATGTGACTTGTGCTTTGTGATTTACAAGGTTTATATAATCGCACAGGTGAGGGAGGCACAAACAGCCATGTCTGCAAGAAGTACTTGTAATAGCTTCTGAACAGCTGAAAACTAAATATTTATCTCACAACACTAAAGAGATCACATACGCATACACACACGGAAAGGATACTTATTTCGTTATCTCTTTGTCGTATAAGTTCTGCCAATTTCTTCCTTTCAGACTCTTCAATGGGCGGCTCCGTGTCCACTGCGACCTCTGACCTTTGTGTATGAGCAGGGTCAGTGCCTCTGTCTGGCTGCTTTCGTTCAAGAACTTTGTTCTAAAACATTAATGAATTTGGAAATGAAGAAACATAATCATTCGATAAAGGTAACTATTAAATAGATAATTCAGCATTTGAAACAATAATGCCGACAGTTCGATGTGAAAAAGCAACTGGGTTTGGATGCTTAAGCACAGTGCTGCCATGCTCCAAAGTGTGCTCATACTCATTTTTGAATCAATAGTAAAACATAATTTCAATTAAATAAAAAAAAAAAAAAATTAAACTTGCCTTGAGCAATCGGAAGCATTCGTGGATCTTCCTCACATCCGCTCCAACACTCAGCGTGGCTTCAGGATTCTTATCATCCAGAAACACCTGGACAGCTTCAACGCACCTGAAAGGTACAACAGTGACAACATTCATTAAAAAAGCCACACACTCCAGGTGAAATGGTGACAAAAATACAATTTTTTATGCCAGATTATAATAGTATTGTACGCTTACTTTCAATAATTTTAACCTTTATAACTATTACTAACCTCTGAATGACATTTATTCAAGGATCAAGAATGGCGACCTTTGCGACCAATTTCTCAAAAAACTAAGTTTGTTCCATACCCTTTATGAATAATTATTTTAAAATACAAATATAACATTTTGAAAAATGCTCTGGTCACTGCACAATAAAATGTATATTGAATGTGGATTTTTATGAATTATAATTATGTAATTATTCAGTAAAGAATCAAAATGTTTCCATATGTTGCCAACATTTGCTCAAAATGGCAGACATTTTGTTAGTCTGGCTGAAAAACATTCAATATATATTTTACTCAGCAAGACCCATTCTATGTATTAGAAAGACAACTTTGGACTATTGGCATACATCAAATGATAATGCTATTGACCTGCCACGTTTCTAATATCAACCATAAAACCAAATTGAACATACACATAATTACTTTCAAAAATATCTACATGGTTCACAAACAGCCATTCAAAGCATGACACAAATATGCCAATGTTGACCTCACAACGACAGTCCAAAGTATACTATGAAATCAACAAACATTATTGCTTAGAGTAATACATATAAAAAATTCAATCATCCGCATAAGTAGTAGTATATCGGTTGGACTGGAATCATGTAAAATGTTGTCTGGAGATCACAGACCTGTCCAAGTCCTCTTCACTCAGTGAGTCGGTACGTTGTTCTCCAGTTGCCATGGCCAATTCTTCTTTTAGCTGCTGCACTTCTTTCTTTAGCCTTACAATCATCAACTTTGGATCCAGTTCCTCATTCAAGACAGCATCGTTTTTGATAAGTGCAACCCTTTGTGCGAATCGACATGTCGACATTGTTTCCTGTAAGCAACAGCATTGTCAAGTATGTGTCCGAGTTTATTCCAAACATTACATACATCGTTGTAGTATCAACAAACTCATACTTACATGTACAGCCATATCTGAAGCAAAAATATGGAACATCATTTTAAAATCACTAAAAATTATAGCAAACTTTTATTTTAATAAACTTGTGCAAATTTGCATAAAATGCATTTCCATCACAAATGCTGCAAATTGAGTTTGATTTGAACCTCTACTGAAAGAAAGATTCCGACACTTAATTTGATTTGAATGGATCAGTTAATAACATTGGTATTTCCTCCTTGAAAGGAACGTCATTGTTCTGTGTTACTCACGTCGATGTTCTTGCGTTCCACCGAGCAGGTGGCTATCATGGTCGTCATACAGTTACCTCCCAGACTGTCTCGTAACACGGACGTCATCATGGAGTTCCTGTAGGGGATGTGTTGTCTCGTCCGTTCTGACAGGGCCACAATCACCTGGAACGGGTGAGGAACAGGTACGGTAATTAAATACCATATCAACTTTATGGGAAGTATACAGCCAGGTTGTAACTGCTACACAAAGACAAGTCATGCATATAATCCTGTCCACTAGCCAGGTATGCATGAGCTGAGTGAACTGGGCCAATGTGAAGTAAGCTAAATTGGCTGAGAATTGAATGGTAGCAGGATGATTTTAAACTGGATTTGCTCTAACCACTGTGCTGCAGATCCCTTATCCTGCAATGATGCTCATGGCACTACAACTTACAACGAGGATATCAATGACAAAGTAAACACAACAGTTGAATACGACACAAAAGACAAAACATCTAAAAATGTCACAACCAATACAGTATCTAGTCACGACGCAACTGACACGTCAATAAGCCACATCTGGTGACATAATTACCTACTTGACACTGACACTAAGTGACCCACCTGCTCCAGGTAATGAAGAGAGAGGTTGATGTACTTCGCCTCATTCAGAAGGACCCCGTTCACCCCCGTCTTTGACACACGCTCAGATCTGAAACAAAACTACACGTCACCCTGCCTTCCTCCAACCCTCAGAATGCTATTGTAACAAAATAACACAATCAGATAGTGATTTATTTTATTATACTATTACTTTTAACACTGATACATTTAGATTAAATTGTGGTTAACAACACTAGCTTTACGTTTATGAATTCATTTACAGTCAGCCAGCCACTGGTAATTTCTATCATTGATTGTTCCTGTCATTGATTGTTCCTGTCATTGATTATTCTTGTCATCGATTGTTCCTGTCATCGATTGTTCCTGTCATTGATTGTTCCTGTCATTGATTGTTCCTGTCATTGATTATTCTTGTCATTGATTATTCTTGTCATTGATTGTTCCTGTCATCGATTGTTCCTGTCATTGATTGTTCCTGTCATTGATTGTTCTTGTCATTGATTGTTCCTGTCATCGATTGTTCCTGTCATTGATTGTTCCTGTCATTGACCTGACAGACCTGTTCACTCAAATGCCATTTTGGCTTCTCTGGGAAGCCATATGCTACAATTAATGCGCGAAGGCTGCTCATACACATAACCACCACTGTCTATAGCCTATACTCATTTAGACAGCTGAGTGAACTGTAGCGGTTATTCATTGGTTATAGGTTCGAACCATGTTGATGCTTAGTGGTGTGGAAATAATGACAGTGATTTTCATACTTCAATGATAAATATTTCATTAACTCATGTAACAATCTAATCTACTTGCATAACATGAGGTTACTTAGATATTTTGCAGTTTCTTGGATTTTGTTTAATAAAAATGGCATACATATAAATAATAATTGCAACTTCTACATGGCCTATATCCCAGGAATCTATGCGTAATCATGAATGCGGTTAGGCAAGATTTATCATTAGGGCAAGTTTAGGGTGGGAACGCAATTTTAAATAAACAAGTCATAAGTTGTTTTGATGGCTATAGTTTGAGATGATTTTTTAGTGGCAAGAATTTAGTTCCAGATTTTGCTGCAACAATAGTGAACTGTTTCAGGAATGACAGTGGATCAGATGATCTAATGGTCCTTGGATTTGAGAAAATACAGGAGACTAGGTAAATAAAATAATTGTTGAGTAGACAATAGCTAATTTGAATGTGAACTGATATACATAAGCATAAGCAGGTAACACTTTTTTGGCTGTATTGTTTAGGAGTGAGTTGCTACAGTCAGGCGGACTACCAATTAGAGCTACAACAGTAGAAGAAGGTTAAGATGGACGATGGCTGGACAGCCCAGTGTACGTACCCAGCTAGATCGACCAGGTGTAGTTTTGACCGTTTGATGGTGGCTGAGCCAGCCTCCCGGGACGTGATGTGGATGGTGAAGATGCAGTGAGACCGAGTGGATGCCTGGTTCATGGGCGTCTGGACACACACATATCATTACAATAGTAAATATATTGTTCATATATATTGTTCGATGGTAGTACACCCTAAAGACAAAACACCTAAAGAACACCAATGTGGAACCATCTACAACATCACGTGTGACATCGACAGCAGCCACACATACATAGGTGAAACCAAGAGAACACTCAGCCAGAGATTCAAAGAACACACAAACCTGGATAAACCAACAGGAGTAGGAGAACATTGCCGGGCCACAGGACACTCAGTGTCATTGAAGAACACAAAAATATTGACCCGTGAATCCAACTGGCACAAGAGAAAAGTGAAGGAGGCCATACATATCAGACAGAGGGTCCCTACCATGAACAGAGATCAGGGATACCATCTGCCTGCCATCTACAATCAAATTATCCCACCGAAATCTAAGGCAACACACGTGACACCAGTACGTGAACAAGGTCCGTAGCTGACGGATCGAAACGTCGTACTCATCTTCGACATTAAGCTCCAAAGTAAGTTAATTATACTACAATAAATCATTATAATATATGTGTATGTTTATATATCAAAGTCATTCATAATTTTTCCACTCTCACGTCAGCAGAAATTGCATTTAAATGTGCATTTTATGTGGGTTTCTCTGGGCTTGATAAATGTTAAAATTAATATAGAGTTGTAATCAATATACTGCATATATTTAATTGCTGCAATGTGTTAATAGTGTTTTTAAGTGTCATGGAACTAAATGCTAATGTAAACACAATGAAGTGCTGTGAAACAATTAATTGGACCCAGTGTCATAATATTAGTTTAAAACTCAATAGGATAAACGGCGAATCATCCATTTTACTCTACTAATAATTTACATACTGCAAACATTGTACGTCAAAATACCATTGAACAAAAATTTAATATTATTAGTCCGGCACGATTGTCATGTTTTGGATTTGTTATCGAGACATCACTCATGCGCACACATTCACATAGATGCACATAAGCACAGTGGACACATACTTCTGCTATCATGCGGTTTGTGTCTCCGAGAAAGAGTAGGTTGAGGGCTTCCTCCTCATTCGAGGCCTCCTGAGTCGACAAGTTCTTCAGGTGGATGTTCTGGTCAGAATCCTCCATCAGCAGCACCTTCCTGCAACACAGGTCAAGGTCACTCACACTGATGGAGCAGAAGGTGAAGGTCACTCACACATCCCTGTAATATAGGTCAAGGTCATTCACATTGACGGAGCAGAGGTGAAGGTATCCCACACCTCCCTGTAACATAGGTCAAGGTCACTCACACATTCATGTAACAGATGTCAGTCTTCCTTGCAAGTCAGCGGTTGTTGAGTTGTGCTACAGTACCCAGACTTGCCACATGATACGGATTACCCGTATCCGTTACGAATTCTAGCGTTTTTTAAGTGATACGGCCGTACTCCATTTTGATATGGATTTTAACTAAATTTATGGAGACATTATTTTTATGATGTTCTTATTGATAATATGCGTTATTGTAGCCGAAATCTTGAGTTTTTTGAAACGATGCAGTCGATTTTCATGTCAAGTCACTTGTAATGATCACAGTGATCACAGCATCTGAAATGGTTAAACCACAGAACAAGCTTACTTACGGTAGATCCTCCAACTTTGCAGCTTCATGTTTGGGATCCAGCAGATCATAGCCACTCTCATTGTAGATCTCCAGGTAAGAGATGTATGTCGAGAAGATAAACTCCGGGTTCTGCAAAGAAACACTGGCTTTGCAAAAAGCATTTTAGACAATGCCATTGTCTATTTAAGTAAACTTTAAGTATGTCAACTGTGGTACTCAAGTCTCAAGAGACAATGTTAGTCTTGAAGGATGATCTTAACTGTACAGTCAATTTAACACACAAATACATTTCTTACAGCAATCTGAACATCTTAATGGAAATTGTACTTTATCAAATGAAGGTCACCATTATTATTTTCCTAACAATCTAAGATTTTTTTATTTATAACCATGTGTTAATCTACAAAGGAATCACCTGTTATAAACCATAATGTGACTGGTATTGTTTTCAACAAAATTACACCAGTTACCTGTTTGTAGTAGTCATATATATACGAGAGTGTGCGAGGGATGATTCCCCGGTCAATGTAGCGTTCAGCTCCCCCTGTGACTGTGAATGTTTTTCCACTCCCAGTCTGAAAACATACTTTAAAATTACATCTACACCACCTAACACTTTGTTTATTCAAATAAGCCAAAACATTATCTGTTATGATTTATAGCATTCAGAGAGAACCATATTTGCTGTGACAAGTTCTAAAGTACAATCATGTCAGAAAACTTTTCCAGTTCCGATCAAGTTCTGACTTACTTTTTGTCCTTAAACACTAACATTGAAACTAGCGCTTTTGCTGTAGCTGTACAGACGAGTTGAAACTATTATACAATTCCATTATCAATTATAAACATATATTTATAACTCAATTTATTCACCATAGGACACTGGGATATCAATACAACTGTTGATAACTGGAATATTATTTACTGACTATGAGGTTGGATAACACTTTTGTTTCAATGCACCTTTGAGCTTGGTCTCCAAGGAGTTAGGTGAAATAGAAGTTACCCTATTATTTCTTATATAGGCATGACTTTTTGTACGATTCTGTCATCATGCCAAAATATTATAATTACATATCCATAAATACATGCACATACATATTTTTAAATATGAACATTTTGTGCCTAAGAACATACCTGACCATAAGCAAATATGGTCCCATTGTATCCTTCCAAGACACTGAAAAGAAAAACATATTCAAAATGTTATGAATGTTTCTAAGGACATGTGTACATTGTCTATGTATCTACAACAGTCTATTAATAATAGGTAACACAATTATATAGAATAACGTCAACAAGTTTATTCTTGCGTGAAGAACGTTCTTATATTATTCAATAATATTAATTGATAATACTGAGAAACACTGTTCACTCGTCTACTCACTTGTCAACAACCGGCTTTGAAACCAACTCAAAGACTTCATCTTGTTTGGTCGACTGGTCAAATACTTTCTGAAAACTGAAAACAAAACGGCACACTTCAGTAATAAGTAGCTTAAACACGAAGTACTTTAAAAACTTGGTTTTCAACCGAATATCCCAACTGATAACTGCATATTGGTTTGGTGATAAGACCGATTTTGTCCTGTAAATAAAAAGATTGTATTATTACAAGCAATAAATAATAATAATGTGTAAAGGAAGTTATCTTACACATAAAACTGAAGGTTTGAGTATTTTTTGAATTTACTAGCTTGGCTTAATACAATTTAACTTTTTATATTGTACACTTCTACAACTAGTAGATAATCCTGAGCGAGTCAAACCAAGTAGAGCTCAAGTATAAAATGGCAGCACCCAGTGGTCAAAGATATCGAAATTTGAAATTTTATTTTAAATACACCATGGCTCAGTGCTCATCAAATTATGGTAACATTTCCTCAAAATGGTATGTTTGCATCTTAGGGTAATGGTTGTTCAATTATTTAGGCCCCTCTTAAAGGTATATTTAAAGGATAATCCTGTGAACTCCACACTTTACTAACCTGAACTTGTGTTGTTCTTTTTTGTTGTTCACAATTCCCCCAGATGCCTCCCTTGGGATGGTGAAATTGATCTGGGAACCTCCATCCTCATCCTCTTGGACCTCATATAGCTGCAACAGGAGATGGATGATAAGTGAGGCAGGTAAATGATATTCCTTCCCTAGCCTATGAGAGTTGAGGTAGAGATATATAAGATAAGGTGAGTTATTAAAATACAGAAAAATTACAGCCACTGACAATCTGGCCCAGAAGATATCAAACACAGTCTGAGGCTCAGGCTCAGGCTCAGTCAACAATGTCATAATCTGATGCAATAACATAATGATACATAAACCATGATCATGATGAAGCTATGTTTACAGGGAGGGTGCCAGCTCCTCTGTCCAAAATCTGCTGTCTATAACTTGGAAAAGTTAAACATCGAAGGGTATTGCGGTTAATTCTGCTTGCATTATTGTCAATTAATTTTGTCTTGAACTGTTTTGTTTACCATTTGAATGTTTTGCAGGCATAATCTTTCAAACTGCAAACATTGTTTAAAGTTTAATAAAGATACCACAAATGGTGCAATCACAGTATATAGCTTAATTTCAATTGTTGCATTGAATAATGTACTTAGACATGTAATTATTACTTTATTGTTGCTGATTATTATATGCACATGACATTATGTAACAATAAAGCTATTATATTATAATAAAGCTATTATATTATATCATCAGTGTGTGCATGTGATAATGTTGCAGTTGGCACATTACGACCCCCCAGGTTCAATATCATTACATCACCTATTGTTGATATGATTCACAATTTACAAATGCTAATAAAAATATAACATATTTTACAAGATATTTCCCTGTGGTTAATTTTGTCTGATGCTGTTACCTTTTTCGTGTATAGATGCTGTTACCTTTTTCGTGCAAGCATGGTATTATTTCAAAATGTGCAGATATGTTTTGCTTGCCAGAAAAATGCTACTTTTAGTACTGGTTAACTATTGCCATTGCGCTTGACGTGAAAATGCATGTTGTTTTCACCATACTATGTCTATGCATGTCTATGCCTAGGGTTAGGCTATGGCTGGAAAGTCACTCATATGTGAGATGTTAACTACATTGAACAAGTCAAGAAAAATGGAAGGGAAGTTCTGACAATTGTTCATTGAATTACAAAAAATAGCTTGAGAACAGGTGACGCAGTTTCCTGCTGGGACATAAAAGAACCACCGAGGACCCGCACTCTTACAGCACAATACAATCCATGTCACCATGAATCATGATCGAATCACGCATCATTGAATGTCGACATATTTGAACTGCTACTTACTCCTGTTTTTAGCTTCGTTGGCTTGATCCTTGCAAATATCTGAATAGTTTGCTTAACCATCTTCTATGTTATATATCTGTCACAATCATTTAATCGTTAATACATTTGATAGGAAGACAAAGACGTTGCTGTCAAATGTCACCCGCTCGTGTCTATTCATGTTATCTTGCCGCCATTTGTAAACAACCTGTCTTTGACCGCATCGACCGATTCTAAATTCTCCCATTGGTCACGATTGCAAATTCGTAGCATTCTTGATCGCGAGGCGTCACCACATTCAGTGTCAAATACCGTTCCAGATCACTTTGACAACTTATTAGTCCACTACATGGCGCCACTGTTTTCTTCCATACACGTAGAAGATCCCATTGTTGTGATGACAATTACTAATAACAGTATGCAATTAGCTGGTGATTATGCACAACTGTGATGCGTTTGCACACTCAGTTAGCCAAAACGAATGAACAAGCAACTGTTAATCCCTGACAAAAATGGCTAAATGACTAGTAACAAGTTACTACTTGCTCTGTTCATTTATTTGATGTCCACATTTTTTTCCCGGTACATTTCTATTTCATCAGCATCAACATCCAGACTGATGGAGCTGATTAATCACGTAGGCGTATGTGCGTTTCCAGCATACCAAAAAAATGTATGAACTGTACAGCACGCTGTCTGTATTGTGGATGTAAATATATAAATATAATATTTGTAAACATCATGATTTATACAATAGCCTATCAAACACTCTCATTTACACAACCAGCATATCTAAATTTGATGCTAACTCCAGCAAGAAATTCCAGACAGCTACATTAACCCCCTTTACATTCCTCAAGTGAAAACGAAAGCTGGGACCCTAGCTTTCTCGGTTGTCGAATTCGCTTCCTGCCAGTGTTAAATCAGAAGGTAAGTCGTTCCGCCGACGTCTAAAAATGTATCTCTTTAACGCTGCCTAACCTCCTTAGCTTCCTAGCATCTACATCCATCCATTGATGACTCACACATTGTCTTACAATTACGAGTTTAATTCCTTGGTTTTGTCTCACCACTGAGGTGATATCTTCAAGGATATTGGCGCAAAAGAAGTCTATTATTATCCTCAACAAGCCAATGTTTTCATAAGTTCAAAGCAAATGAGTGTCATTCATATCTGTGAAAATATGTCGTCACATAATTTCTGAGTTGCCTCTTTCTTGCAGTCTATGAACAATTAGGCATTGATTTGTACCTATGATTTATCTGTTGATCAAGTCAACATGGGCCAACCAATTGTCAACAATAAAAATGGTACAGACAACTGATAATTACATAACTATTTTATTCCCATGGTAACAACACCCAAGACACAACACAAACCATCAGACAGCATATATCATAGTGCCCTGTGTTGCTGCAAATAACTTACGTTTCTCAGAAACTTACAACAATTGACACTAGGAAAGAATCAAACTCCAATAGATAAAATCAGTACAGGGCAGCACTGAACAGTTCCTGACAACTGGCACTGCAAGATATGTTCACATCATAAATCGTCACTGTCTACATTAACATCTATTTTGTCACACAACTTGTGGTCCAAACCGACAAAACTTGTCCTGCAATATTGTCTGTGGACGGTGCTGTCTGAACTCAAGATTGACAAAACCACCCATCAGCAATAACACATTATGCAATCCGACAGTTCATTTCGACAGAGCGATGAGAATTCATGTTCAACCAGGAACACGGCATGGCGGCAATTCACGTGGCAGGAGTACCATTGGAGACCTTCACGTGGCAGGAGTACCATTGGAGACCTTCACGTGGCAGGAGTACCATTGGAGACCTTCTTCTGCTTCTTCTCCTTCTTTGAGCCGCGTGACTTTGAGCGGTCTTTGTGCTTCTTGCGGCGTTTTGGACTAGTACTGTCTGACGCGGTTGCGACGGGCTCCGGGGGCGGAGCAGGCACTGTGTGTTTTGGACTGTCACTCTCCTCAAAGTCCCCGTGGTCCTGCACAGGCGGGGCATGGTGGCGGCGTTTCTTCACCGGAACCTCCGCCGGCACTTCGGATACCGGCCGCCGTCGCCGGGACTTCGGTTCGGGTTCCGGACTGGGCGAACTCTCCTCTGATGGAGGTGACGGTGGATGGCCACGGTGGCGTCTCCGCGGCGGGCTTTCGGAGCTTTCACGCGACGACGGAGGCGAGCGCTTGGGACTAGAGCTCTCGGAGCTGTTGCGTCTGGCTTGCCGCTTGGTCTTCGAGTGATGCTGTCGACGCTGTTGTTGTCGCGGTGGTGGAGACACGCTACTCGACGACGACGACGAACTGCTGCCAGTTGACGCGTAGCGCCGCCGGTAGGGCGACACAGAACCCCTGCGGCGGGCCGGACTGCTGGAGCTGTCTCGGCGGGATGTCACATGGCGTCTGTCCCGGGGGTCGGGGCTGGAGGAGGAGCTCCTGGAGGAGGCGTACTGTTGGGAGCCGCCCTCCCGCGAGTAGTAGCGGCCGTCTCGGGACTGACTCGGGTAGTCGTAGTCGGCATGCCGCGATCTCAACACGTCTCGCTCTGACGACATTCTACAACATATACGGACAGGTGTAAGTGTACTGTAGCAATGAGCAATATCTCGAATATGTCACTGCTCCTACCTAGGACAAGCTCAACTGTGTCGAATTACTTCACACTCACCTTCTAGCCATATGACTAGTAGATCTGAATAATATGCAGAGGCATTATTAACATATAACTTAGGGAAAATTTAGGAATTAGCTAGGAATTAAATGCCAAGTCAAAACAAACTAATTAAGCAAATATCAGTGAAAGTATACTGTTAAAATGTGCTTCATCAATACAGACAAAGTCACCAATGCACAGTGAATGTACACATGAATCAGCAACAACATATATATGCTAGGATGGATGGGACTCAGACCATGCCTCTTGTCCATGCAGTAATTCAAAGACACAGCTGAAGTACCTACCTGAAGCTACCAGTTAAAAGCCATGTCTACTTGAAACCACCAGATAAGACTTTGTAATTATAACTACAACTTCCCGAAGAAACAAAACGGAACAGGTTTGCATCTGAACTGTTCATCACACTACAGTAAAAGATACAAAAGCAACTCACTCGTCGTAATATTGAGTTGGCATCCTTGAGCGGTACTCCCTCGCGTCCATGCCAGACCGCCCCGTCGCTGCATACCGCTCCTCCTCTCTAGATGTCGCCACCAGTCGGCCGTACTCGTCCCGCCGGGTTCCGTACGGCTCCCTGTGCGACGATCGTGACGGAGGGGAGGGTGGACTGCGGTCACGCATGGATGCCGCTATCCGTTCTCGCCCCCTGCTGGAGGGTGGGGACATGTCTCGGTGGGAGGACGATGGCGGGGCGCGTCTGTCATACGGGTCTGGGTAGTAGTCACGGCTGTCGTACTTGCTCATGGAGGACGGACGGTACCTGCTACTAACAACACATACACGATGCGCTGATGAGACACATAATAAAACCAGCTAAAACTGTCTTTCTTAATGCCAGGCCATCCATTCTGCTGGGATCTGCCAGGGATCATCTGTGGGTGGTCATTATTAGCAGACTCCCACTGTACAGTTTCTAGTGTTGGAACAAGGGATATGTACCGTTCAGTTCTGTATGGTACATAGTGTGTACAATCTGGCTCCATACAATATGGGATGCATATACCATATGCTTTACATGTTATACGTTTTACCTTGTGCGGATAAAGAATAATGTTGAAAGACTAGGCTAATGTTTTCATTCAATTACATTTCTTACAATTATGATAGAATATTTGCCTCAATCAAAATGTATTTATTAGTAGCTAAAAAGTGCTGCTAAGTGGATTCAAGCATCTGTTTATTGAAATGTAAATGAAAAGGTTGTGAAGGAATCAAAAATATTGTGAACTAGTGATGAACAATACATACAATGTGGAATATAAATTTTTCAAAACCGGTTTCAAAACAATAAAATACTAGTTCAACAGTACACATCTCTAGTTGGAAACATATTCATTGTCCGATTGTCATCAAGGGTCTAGAATCTCTAGATCCACTCATTCGCTGTACCTTTTTGAACACTGTGCCTCGTGTGTAAATTTGATAACCATGTCTATTTAAATGCACACTAAATAATTTTTAAAGAAAATTTGTCAACTGACTATACTATTTTTTTAAAACAACATTTGCATATCTTGAAATACAAAATCTATGTTCACAACAATTGAGTAGATGGTAAGACATACCTGTAGGAATCACCACGACTGCCCACTGAGGACCGACTCGGGTAGGGAGCACCACGTATGGCTCTACGACTGCGTCTGCAGGGGAAGAGGTTACGGTTGAAATACGTCACAGAATCACACATATGCACATGTTGTAATCGCATGAAGAGACAGCACAGGTCAGGTGAAACAGAGTTAACTGACATTACTGCAAACAGCTCTCATCGTGTTACTTAATATGCACCTTTACCAACTTAAACCTTTATCTGTTATGCAAGTGACGTTTACGAGTGATGTGTGTCTGTAAAATGATTTTAATCGTGTGCAAATATGACAAGAACGGCATGGTGTAGACCCAGGGTGAAAGACTGATCACATTTAGCCGTATTCATCGCACCTCAGCTCTTGTAATGGTACTGATATGTAAGCCTAGTCGGCCTCATCTGTCCTGGTTGGATAGCTTGTGTCTGTTACGATAACAACCGCAACTCGACAGTGGTGACATGTCCATTGCGACCGTGACTGGGATGATGTTGCTACGACAGCAACACAGATGGCACAACCAGTGTCCGTGACGTGACGTGACGAGGCACTCACTGCGACCTTCACGATGACACATTCGCTGCTACGGTGACAGGACCGACGCATTCCCTGCGACCGTGACGGGGCTTACGCATTCATCATGACCGTGATGAGGCTTCCATCGCAACCGTGACGGGGCTGACGCATTCGTCGCGACTTGACAGTGATGACGTACCGATCATGTCCGTACCAGCGTAGTTGGCACGGATAATATATCCATCGCGAACGTGACAGGAACGTTTTGACAGGCGTGATGCATTTATCGGTACTATGGCGAGATAACGCATACATCACAACGACGACGCATCCATTATGACCGTGACAGGGATGACGCTTCAGTCGCGACTGTGATAATACATCCGTGGCTGGGACGATGCTACTATGAGATGAATCCATCACGACCGTGACTACACATCACTTGCGACAGTGATAATGTATGCATCACAGCCATGATGATGCAATTCATTGCATCCATGGTGATGTATCCACTGTGACCATGGCTTGCGACTGTTGCTGTAGACGGCCGATGCACCAATTACGACTGGTTTGGACGACGTATCCTGTGCCGGTATGAATTTGTGACTGCATCTGCACATCCGCTGGGATGATGCATGTATGTTTAATTGTGAATTTTTATTCAGTCGAACATTAATGACCACACATTTTCATTTAAACCACCACCACCACCACCACCACCACCACCACCACCACCACCACCACCACCCCTAGTGACATTTCAGCTTCTGCTATCCAATGACAAAATTTATGTGTCAACAAAATAGTAGTAGCTGTCTATGACATGACAGAGGTGTTGCAAGCAACAGTCTCTGAGGAAGGATCAGCTGGTCTGATGGTGGCAATATAAATGACACAGGCATCAGACTTTCTAGAGGAAATGCTGATGTATTGGTGGAATGCAGCACATTTTTTAAAGAAATGGTCTAAGTGTGGCGATAATAATTTTTTAACTAAATGTGGAAAGTTTGACTATTGGATTATGGATACGTGCTTAAACCTCAACGACAGATGGGATCAATGCGCCATCGGATGAAACACTGCACAAATCACTGCCAGGTACGTTCCATACCATGATGATGGTTTCGTTTTACGACTTGATGACAGTTTCATTCTACAGCTTGACGACGGTTTCATACTACAGCTTGACGATGGTTTCGTCCAACCGCGTTACGATACAGACTTTCTGCGAGCAGATGGTGGAAACTTTACGGAATGGCGGAAACGAGCGGATACGATCTGGATGGCGAATTCGGATATGCTCCATTTGCAGATACGCTTCACAGCGAAGCGACGGATGCATCCTACGAGACGATGGCGAGACGCAGGCGAAAATGTAGTACAACGGACACGTTCCAAAGCGTAACGACAGAGGTGCGTTCTGAAGATGGACACGTTTGGCGAAGCGTCAGCGGAAGAGTTGAACGGCAGATTCATTCCACGAGTCGCGGATCAATGGACTGACTCGAGCTGATGGCCAAAACGTTGCACGACTTCTCGATCGATACGCTGGTGCATTCGACGAATCACGTACGACGGATACATTCGTTGTACGATAGCGAGACGGACGCGATGATCAACAAAACGGGACGTGCACGCATGTCGCCAACACCGAGTTGGACACGGCTGGCCGGGCATCGACTCAACGCAGCTGCACGCATTTCTAGGTGGCGCCACCAAAGATGAACGGGTGATAACGGGCAAGCGACACATCACGTTGCCGACAGCAACGGTGGCGGACCGAGACAAAATCGGCTCAGTCGGACACCGTTTCCGGCACGCAGGTGTACGAGCAAGCATACGAAACAACGGAAAGCTACGAACACAGCTGCCTCCACTAGCGCCACCTGCCGACTGAAATGGGGGAAGAAAACACGTTAGTCGGTACATCTACACACGAGCAGCCACGGCATCACAACACAAGTTCTTGATGTCTAAATCTTCAGTAAGTTAGGATTTTACATTTCAAAACTCGGTCTGTTTTGTTATAATTACCACAAAATGATTTATAAATGACCAAAACTGTACTTTTGTGAGAAGAGAACACAAGACTGCACCATGAAACTCGAAAAGGTAATAATGGTAACATCAACAATTAGCAGACAATGAAAAACAGAGACGTGTTTACCAGGTCTTTGGAGCAATGTCGCAAGAAGTTGGCTGCAACAAAATATTACACAAAACAATCACGTCAGACAAACGAATGCTGCCCGGCGACAACACAAGGTCAAAACAATTAACCGTGAGAACACTCACAAGTGTCAAACACGTACCTGAATCGATTCCTGTCACCCATCCCTGTGCGCCCATTCGACACAGAAAGCTACAGACAGAGTAAAGTTTGTATTTGACCACTGTATACAGTGAGCTTTTGATACAGAATATTCAAGTTTAAATGTAGACACAGAGACACACACTAAGGATGGGATGAATCTGGAATTTCAATCGAGTGGAATCGAATATCCTGAACATTTTGAATACGACTCGAATATTCAGTAGCTTCAAATTCGTGGCGTCATACCATGGCCATAAGTCCATGCTGGAATTGTCGCTTTGATCAACCATACGCATCGATCTATTTTTTTTTACTTTCTGACCTAACCACAAAAATGACTTCCTACAGCCGCCAAACTTATCCTCACATATCTTATGTACATATACACTCACTAGGTTACAAAATAAAATCATTTACATTCCTGAAAAGAATAAAATTAAGAAAACAAACTTATGCAAAACTCGACATGATCTATGGCGGCTACGCGGAGCTCAGTGTTTACTGTAACATCGGTAATTTATCGCAGGCATCGCTAAATAAATGACCTTCACAAATCCCGGTTTTATGCTAACTCTAAAGTAACCGTAACCCTAACTAAGCCTAAGCTAACTTTAACTAATCCTAACCTTGCCTGAAATCGTAACCGTAACCCAATACTGCTAACAAGACCCCTTGACACAATACCAATATTACGGTAAGCTATGCGTAGCCACTACTAACACCGCGTTGCCAGCAAGTTTATTTCTCAAACAATGTTAGTGATTTGATTTTGTAACCTAGTGTGTGTATATGTATACATATAAGATTTGCGAGGGGTAGTTTGGCGGTTGTAGTCTTTTTCATAGTTAAGGCAGAAATTAAAAGATCGCCCAGAACTGATTTTGTGGCAGAGGACAGGAAAATATTTAAGCGATATTCATGTATAGTGGGAAAACGTTCAAAAGTTCAGAAATTTTAATACGTATTGAATATTCATCCCATCCTTACCACACACTATTTACATAACAAAGAAGTGGTCCCAGACAGTTGTAGCTATAAAACATTGAGCGTTTAATATGCCTTGGAATTTTTTTTTAACATTATTGTCTATAATTATTAGACATGGGCAACTTCCAAAACCTTGTGATATTACATACAGAATTACATAGTCAATTTCCCATTTTACACAAGAGAAGCTGTAAAATAATGTAGTTGTTTATACACAATCATGTGCATTATAAATATAGTAAAACTGCTAAATAAATGTATTTTGTTATTGAACTTACTGCATCAATTATTTTTAACATTCTGCATTACAACATTTGGAGTTCAAAGATTGACAACACAGCTGGGGAAATAGCTTTAATCAAAAGGTATGTGACTACTTACCACGACAGTGATATTAACACCATCCAACTTGTAGCCATTTAAGGACCGGATAGCCATCCTTGCATCTTCCCCATTCTCCATGTGCTGTGAAGTACAAATCCAGATTAATCACAACTCTACCATCAAAACTGTCAATTGATCATGCCGGTTACCCAACCAACTACAGTATTTCTTAAAGCAAAAATGTTGACCAATTCAAAACTACAGCCATTACCTGCTGGATTCAACCGACATGTTTGTCAAGAGTTTACCACCATGTTACCTAGTTCTGATATATACATATATATATATATGTGTGTGTGTGTTTGTTTTGCAGTGCTATGCATAGGTCAAATGACCCTTTTTCATAACACCCCGATTTTCTATTACACGAATTATGGCTGCAAACAAGTACATGCTATAGCAACACTTTGCCTGGATTATTAGAAAGGTTTACATGATTACGACACCATGCCCACTTTGAAAATAAACACTCAATAAATGTTCATACCACAAAGCCAAAATTGGAAAGAATATCGCATTCTGTCACTCGGCCGTAATGCTGGAAGAGCTCACGCAGGTCTGACGACCGGGTACGGGACGACAGCGCCCCCACGAAGATCTTGGTAGGACGCATCATCCACCGTTCAAACGATCACTGTAAACAAGATGAAACCAACCAAATCTAATTGTTGAGGCATAATACTGACATCATGCTCAGTACCAACTATTCTTTTCACTGAATATACGCATTTGAACACTGTACAGACGCATGCCTCCCAGCTACTGAAACAAGGAGAACCCCCATAAGTATATCATAAACCTTTTACATTCAAATTGTTTAAATACACGTAACAAACACACTTATTAAGGAGCCGTGTTTTGATCACTTCGATGAATTACAAGAAAATTTACCTTTAAATATAATAATTTGCCATCATTCACGTGGACAATTTATTTGCACATGTACAGTGGCATACTAATAAATGTTATAGACTATAGTGTAAATATTGCTCTATATTAATATTAACCCCTGTTTATTTGTAAGCCTGTATCCAAGACTATACATCAACATTATTCATTAGTCTTAGAAAGTAAATTTATGTGGAACACTACTAATACTGTACTAATAATAATAATAGTACTGTACACATTCCCTCATTTTTGATGAAAAGAACAGCTTCATGACATTGCTGCCATAATCTAAAGGCCACGGGTTGGACTGGGCAAAGATCATCGTAATACATACCGGGGTATGCCTAATGGCTACTCACTATCTGATACAACCAAATTTGATGAGTCTGTGAATGAGTATATCAGTTCATAAAAAATAAAATATACTGAGCTGGTATATTCCCTTAATTTAAAAAGTTAATTAAGGGGATTTTGTTTGAGACTGAGGGCATTATCATTATGTCCGGAGCGGATTCTGTCAGATTACCGACCAAAAAATACAGAATAATGGCTACACACTAGTACGTACACTAGTAAAAGATAAGGGCAGACTTTTGCCTAATAAATAGACCGGTTGTCTAGCAAAGGTCAGTGTGTCATCCACCCTACTCTACAGTAGTCAATCAAGGGATCATAGTTACAGTGACGCTAACCCTATTCATAGGCTGTGGGGGATGTAACTGAATCCCAAGTCAGTAAAACACTGACAAATTGTTGCCAGTGAGCAACTGGCTACCACAGATTCATTTACTGATGAATGAAGACATTTTCTTAGGCATGGCCACCAGGTATGAAGTTTCTATGAACTTGTCTGGACTTTACTTGTAAGATTAACGGTTCTCTGATGTGTAAAATTTTCTTGTGTGATATGTTTATTTACATAAATACAGTCCAGTGAAAGCCGTTTCCAGAATGATCATGGAAAATGCATATTTGTAGGGTGGTACTGCCAGTCAATGAGCACAATTGGTGTCGTTTTTCAACTGTGCGGTTTTATAATACAGATCTTATATTCACATTTTCATTACTTACTTTTGCTATTTCTGTATTATGCCTTTGTCACCTTTATGACAAGTGCATTGCTATTTAACTGGTGTTGCAACATATATGTGACTCATCTTAACAAAATCGGTCGGATGTCGGTAATTTTCAAAATTTAGTTATTAGTACCACTGGAAAGAGCATAATATCTGCTTTCATATGGTATATCATGCTAGCAGATATCTCGATTCTAGCCGAAGTTATAGCTTGACAAACATGTGTGGGGTAGAAACCTTCAAAGTAAGAAAATGGCCTTCAAAGTTGATGCAAAATATTTGTTAAGTTTCATGGAATGTACCTTAGTTACCATGGACCGATCTTTTTGAAACTTGGCATGTTGGAAGATAACGTCATTCTTAAGATACCGTGTTAATATGAACACAAAATGTTTATTAGAAAAACAATTGCAGATTAATTAATAATTTATGCAATTACCTTCGTTGTTAAGAAAAGCGAACAAACTCTGCTGCTGTTTATGCCTTGGTTAGGATGGACATATCTGGCTGAAATTTGGACAACTCAAAGATAGTATAATGTTCATGATATTGCATTTGCTTTTCCCAATTCCTCATCCGGAAAATCTGACACCGTCTCTACGGATCGGTCAGCGCGACTTGCGTAGTCGTGCCGTGTCGTAATCATTCTCACGAAAGTCGAATTCAATATTCGTCTTCGTCAGTGATGTAGTTCGCAAAATTGTCATCCTCGTCATCGTCCGCCACGCTTTCATCAGTCACTTCCTCCAAAAAGTACTCCGGTCGCCTCAATCAAACTATCTATTTGTGCCCGATCACTTGCATCAGAGTTTAACAACTTCGCCACACTGCACGCCATTTTTCGCTTCGTGTTCACTCGCTAACTAGGTCAGCAGTGACGCCAAGTAAATACACGGTGCGCGCATGCAGTTATGCAAATGTTCCACGCTGGACCAATGAGAACGGTTGCCGGAGCTGTTGCTACCATGTGACCCCGGTTTGTTTACCACAGTTAAACGAACAGGGGGTCTATTCCAAGCGTTCTGGAGGCCGGACAATGCATGCATTAGCATAGATATGACCATATATGGACAGATGACGCGTTAAGCTACGCGGTGATACCCGTTATGATAGGGATCGTCCCAAAATTAGCGGCAAAGAATGCACGCAATTACTGGCATTTTCGGCTTTGTTTTATGGAAATGGAGCGGAACACTTAGCACAGCTCTACGCAAATGTCTTTAAAATATATGAAACAGAGTTAGTTAGATGATAACAAGTGTGGCAATCGATAAAACGAATACTAAAGAATTATTTTCAGGGAAAATCTCAAAATTGACGAATACCCGATTTTTTAACAAATTCGGCATTTACGGAAAATCTGATTTACCGACATCCGACCGCTTTTGTTAAGATGAGTCACATATTGTTTTTAGTTTAAAATCAAATTGTAACAACTAAAATGTGGGTTGTTTTTATTTTGGCAGACTAGTAAACTTCTTGACAGACTAATAAACTGTTAATCACAGTTAATGTCTTCACTGTTGACTGTTGTTTTTATATTTTGGCAGACTAGTAGACTTTAGTAGTCTTTACTAGTCCCCCTGACCCCCTGTCTAGTAAAATAAATGCCGAAGTTCTACTCCTGGATATCCACGGAATCCATAAGAACCTAAACGGACGATTCGACAGCAAACCGGTCATTGTTCACCGCTTTGCAAAACAATGTTCCAACCCAACTCGCCGTTGCCCGAAATCGCTCCTTCCCGCAGCCCGCGTTCAGTGGCTGGGTCCTGCACTGCACCGTAGTGGATTGTTTTACTGTAAAATTCGTTACGATTCAGGTGGATATTTGCTAATCATACAACAAAATACATTTTCTAAATTATATGACGCTCTTACAATGTCCGTTTTCTACAGTGCTCAGTGCCGTCTTGTTTCCGAATAATACAGCAAATAACAACACAACTCTTAGAATTTCCTCAAATTTCAACAATGGAGTCTTTCCACCGAAGCACATAGGTCACATGACAAATGACGGGACTGCGATCTTGTAAAGTTATCTTTGATTGGTTCGAGTCAAACAAATTGACCAATTACGTTGGCTCTTACATGTTATAGTCGGCAAACTGTATCCAGCATGGGTCGTGGAAGAAAACACCAGACAGGTGGACGGGGACAAAAACGAAAAAAACATGGTGGCGTTGATAAATTATCTAAAAAACAGATGAAACACCTGAAACAGTATGGAGAATTGCATCCGATGGACACAAGGTCAGATGACAAAACCACGTCATTATTTCTAAATTGGACTAGCTAGTCCTAGCTCTTGGCCGGCCTGCCCTGGCTGGCCTGTGCCTGGCCGTTAGCCTAGCCCTAGGTTAGGTAGTCCTGGCTGTCTATTCCTGGCTAGACTATGACTATGAGTCGGAGAGTAGGCGGTCTAGACAAAAGTTATCATGTCACTTATGATATGCGGGGATCCTCTCTAACATGGGTAATCTTCCAGTTAATTGGCCTAAATTATTAGGGCCTTTTCAAAACGTTTTACCATCTTTTTTCCATGACCATGTGTATCACTTTATGACTGGAACCAACGAGTCGCAGTTTCAGGCTGAAACCATAGCTGATTTCAGCCGCCTGATCTGCGGCTCAAACATCCCCCCCCTCCCCCCGTCGTACATAATTCTCAGCTTGCGTGACGTGTCATATAGCGCAAGTCACGTGGCATAACAACGGGAAGTCCGCCATTACTCGGTGAAAGTTTGGTGAATGGTGTTGTGTTGTGCGCTCGCGTTGAATATCCATACCAGAAGTCTTTTTTTACTGTTATTTATCGTTAATTTTGGTTAGTTATATTATTTGTTGTAAATTTCTAAGTTAGTATAGTTAGATCATTATGTCGTATGGATATTTGGATGATCTGAGTAATTCAAACCGAGCGCGCTACACGTAAAAATGACTGTCTGCGGGAACCTGCCCGTACAAGATCCCTGCAGGTTCGTGGGTAGACGATCCCATGAAATGGCCGGGGATCGAATGGCCCACTGTGGCATAGTACCTGATCGAGACACTGGTCGTGTTTACGAGAGAAAGCATGCAAAATCAACAGAGTCTCGAGGCACACAACCAGTTTGAGTCTGGCTGGGTCAAAACAGTGCTTTACTTCAAGCCTACTGACAGCCCTCACTGCATTCTGAAGGCTGATGTCACTCCATCCCAGCGGGTCAATGACACACCGCACCACCCTTGGGTTGATTTGCATGAAAATGACAGGGTTGTGACAGCAGCACACTGTGATTGCATGGCTGGGTAAGTCTTGCACTAAATCTTTAAAAAATTATGCTGACAATGAAATCTGTCAAAAATATTTAGAAACAGAATGACCCATTAAACTCATACATGTGTCAGATTGTTGGTGACATTGTGATTGTATGTCGTTACATTCATATTTTCAGTATTATTATAGCGTGATTAAAATGTATCATTGTATTTCATTATTATTCTTGGGCAATGTTTACTTCTGCCCACATGCATTTGCATTTGTATTATTTAAATTATTGCTCTATATTGTGATAAATAAAAAAATTCACAGCAGACATAATTTATTTTGGTAATCAAAATTAAATTGTTTTCTTTATATGTGTTTATTTATTATGTTGTTCTGTTTCAGACTCGGTGAATCGTGTTCACACGTAGCAGCAGTACTGTTGAAGGTGGAAGCTGCCGTACATGTCGGGGACACCAGACGTGCATGTACTGAGTTGCGTGAAGAAGGTAAAACCAGCTCCAGTGCACGACATACAGTGCTACAAGAAATCTGCCACCAACACGGTTAGTCAGCGGAACAGATATGCCACCCCGAGCATCGCAACTGACCGAGAGCAAAAGCAGTTGCTGGATAGTCTCGCCAGCTGCTCACAACAGCCAGTTGGCCTCAGCCTTTTCGAGGAACATTGCCATCCATTTTGCTGGAAGGCAACAGCAACTGGAGCAATTGCCACGTTACCTCACATTGGTTTACAAGCCAGATTATGCCAGCATGACCCCGACTGAGATCCACTGTGAGGTGGAGGAAATACTGTGTGTGATGCCAGATCTATTGACACGTCACACGCAACGTGACTCACTCACTGTTAGGGAGACAGTGTCCGGAAAACTGTATTGCAGTTGTCGGATGCCTGCCAATGACTTGGACGATGATGACATGGCTGGGTGTGATACACATAACTGCCCCCATGGCCAGTGGTTTCACTTCACTTGTGTGGGTGTGAAACGAGTGCCCAAAGGCAGTTTTTTTTTCCGCTGTGTAGGAAGACAGAACAATCACATGCATGATTGAGGCAGCTTTTATTTTTCATGTTTTTAAATAAAAGTACAGATATGTAGTTTGCATTGTGACCTCACATAATGTTCATACCTTGTCATTATATACAATTCCATCCGTCATATTTATTAGTGCAGCGCATACATGTACTAACTTGTCAATGGCTGCAAGATTTGTTTCGTCTTTCTGAGAGTTTGAAAGGCCAATAACTTGTTCAATATGAATTCTGATGGTGGATATGTTGCGGGAGCCTTCTACTTCTTTAGGTGACAGACTAATGTCCATTGAGTCCAAGCAATATGCATTGAAGTTCATAATTTCTCTATGAAAGTCCATTGGGAACTTTCCGACTTGCTGATGAGTCGACCCATGTCAGGAGCAATGTCTACAATTCTCAGTTGAATAGCAGCTTTCGTTATGTGAGTGCATTTCACTGCACATAACTTCCAGTTGAGCAACAGGTGTTGATCACAGTCTGTTTTTGTAATAAAAAATTAAAATGGCAAATATGCATGGGATTCACAGGTTAATGCATGAGAGTGAGATGGTGCTAAATGCATTAGTTTCACACAGAATATATGATGTTTGTCACTTGATACCGATAAATGTAAAGTGGGGCAAAACTGATTAAAGACTTCTCCAAGTGCAAACAAACACAACACTCCAGAAACTGAGCCTGTTTCCATGGATAGCTTGGTGGCAGTTGGTACTACTCCCTCCAGCATCTACATTGACTAACCTGTGAGACACGACATGCACGCGGATAAACCATTACACTGTAGTTCAGCTCAGATGACATTCCATGTATGGCAAATTTCAGTCTCCACAGTCACACATTGTATGAGAGAATTGTCACTAGAGAAGTCAGTTAGTGTCTCTGATACAACAGATCCGTTAACAAGAACTGTCTTGGTACTGCTACAGAAACATTTAATAATTGGTGCATGAATACATAAGCAGGGTCCATACGGGGCCTTGAAAGTCATGAAAAGCCTTGAATTTGATTGGACCAAATTCAAGGCTTTGAAATCCTTGAATTTTACAAAGTAGTCTTGAAAAGTCTTGAATTTAATTGTCAATAACATTTTGTTGTGATGAATAACAGACAGAAAAGGAAACGCCTATGCACAAAAATAACTTGTGTGCACATTGGGCAATGGGCATTTCATTGTGGTTACCAGTGCCATTGTTTTCTTAGTCGAGTAAAAATTTAATGTTAACTTAATTTACTGCGCTTAAATGTACATATGTTGTTAAAAAAGTCTTGAATAGCCTTGAATTTCAAATGTCCAGATGTGTGCAGACCCTGTGTAAGTGATTTACATAAATTACATAGTGATATTTCATTAACATATGATCACAGTTAAAGCAGGATTGGTGCAACACGTTTAATGTCAACACCCGGTTGTGTACCAAATAAATGTAGAAAGAGAGACCAGAGAGTAAGCTAATCGTAAGTTATTTTATATATTACTATGTCAATAAGTTTTTAGGATTGTCATAAGCAAATTGTGAAACTATGTGCTGGTTTTGTGGACATTTTCCAGATGTATAACTTGAATATAAATATTGTTATTTCTTCACCAGTGAAACTGGCAGGGAGAGATACCAGAAGATTCAACCAACCTTCAGAATAAACACAACAAAGGTAACTACACCGTACAGTGATTAAAACAGTCTAGTTATATAAATGCGTATGCTTTTCTATGTACAGTGTACATAAACTAGCAGAGTTGGTAAGTTGTATACATACTGCAGTATACCAGTATCTAATCCTCGGTATTGCTCAAAGCACTTTATACTTTACATCATTTATTTTACTAGACAACAGAACTAGTAAAGACAAAGCTTTACTGGGCCACCAAAAGTATACTAGTCCTGCAAATGTAAAAACAACAAACATTTATGTTGAAACAATTTTGATTTAAAACACAAAAACAGTCATTAAGACCTGGCCTTTACACTCTCTAGTTTCTACAAATCAACTAGAATCGGTGTCAATATGGATTTTCCTTATTCTGACAGAAATTAAACTCAGATTATGGTATACTCATCAAAGAATTTTTTAGCTTATTAATAATTCTCTGACAAGTTTATACCCAGTGGCTATGCCTAAGAAAATATCATAATTTTCTTCTTATCAATAAATGGACCTGTGGCTGTGGGGGGGGGGGAGGGAAACCACATGTCAAAGAAGAAAATGGCATGAGTCACCTGAACAATTTATCGATGTTTTAATGACTCTGATTCAGTTACATCCATGTAGTTACACTGTTCGCAAACAACATACAAACAGGATTGGTGATGAGCAAACCAATTGAGGAAGGATCGTTATCTACTAATAATGTACTGTCTAACTACTGGTACTATCTTGTGATTTACAGATCACGTAAAATATATATACTTGTTTTTTGTAAGCGTAATTATTTTCATTATCTTTATCACAAACATAAATCACAAGGACTTGCCGTGTTATTTTTGCAGTATCATAGCCATTACAAGATTAATATTATTAGTTACATGTGCACATGTATAGTATAGAAGTTGAAACCACTCTTGTTTATGTCTCTTTTCCATGTGCTTCCAGGTTGCAGAAGAGAGTTCCTCTGAAGAAGAACTTGAAGTCAACCCCTACCAGGAGCTTCTCTCTTCCGTGTCCCAAAACATCTCCCGCGGCCAGTGTGAGGATGGAGACGACGACGATGGTTTGTGTATACGCATGCAATAACCACTGCTTATCTATGATGTCGTTTATGTTTTGTATCATGTGTGAGTGTATGACAGTGTTTATACAAAAGAAAATGTTATTCTACTGACTCGTTTTCATGGCAAGTGAATTTTATCTCCATCAATTTTTTTAGTAAGATGGTACAATTAATTTTATTTACTGTGATTGAGATGTTTTAAACAAATTCTACATTTAGGAAATGTACCACCCAGTTGGGAGACGAGGAACACCTGTTTGTGACTCGTATAATTCTAGATGTATATGTATAATAAAATATGCATATATATATATATATATATATATATATATACATTCAAGGCAACGTACATATGTACCCACCCCCCCACCCACCCACCCACATACATACAAACATACATGCAGCTCACAGTGTGTCATTACGTAGATGAAAAATTCTTTGTGCACAACAATTCTATAAAAAGTGTATGTGCGTGTGTGAAGCGCCCAACACCAGTTTCGATAGTTGTGGCATTGTGTAAGTACTTTTATTACTGTTATACCCGCATGCGTGACAATTGTATATACACATAACTAATCCCCACTACTGAATGGTGTCTGTGGTGAACAGTGGAAACGCTGTCTTTAACTCAGTAGCTTTCTCCACTACCAAGCCTGCAGCTGTGGCAATTTTTACATGCGCCATGTTTCCCGCATTCAGAGGAGGAGGCTGAAGATGAGCACGAGGAGGATGCTGCCTTGGACGGGTCTCCTAGACAAGTACCTGATGAGGACATGAAAGCCGAGGAAACAGGTGACGTTTGACCTGGTCTCAAGTCCTGCAAATGATGATAGAATTTGTTTTACGTAAACTAAAACAATCCGATTCGTCTCTGGGTTATCAAGTTTCAGTAGTTGAGTTTATGAATTTAGTGATCAACTGGCCTAAGACCACATTTGCTTTTTTATAGGCATTTGTGGAATTCTAATACCGTAGAGTCCCACAAACCACGTTTAAACCTGACACCCCTTCATTCCTGCAAGAACCAGACAGTGACCTGTTGTTTTAACATCACCAGTCTAAATGACACATACAAACACTGACTGTTACCTGGCATCATTCTACAGCTCTGCACAAAAACAAAATTTTTAGTCATTCTGCACTACATATCTCCTCACAAAAATTCAGACAACCTGCATAATGCTATTTCTTTAGGGTACTCTGGTCAGGCGGTTGAGCATGTTATTGTGGTCTTACATCAACTATTTATGTCATTTATATGTGGTTACTAAGCGATGCTGTTGGTAACAGCAACACATTTTAATGATCCAACATTATGTTTTCATGCTGCAGATTAATAAAGTTCTTCCTCTCAGAGTTCTCCTTCAAACTGCCTCTGCACACGGCACGCAAAACAAAAGAGCAAGTAACCTGCAGCAACTGAAATATAATGCATTACTACATTTTGGTTTCTTGAACATTTTCAACATAGCAATCCTGCAAATCGATAATGTTGAATGCATGTAATGTTCCAGGGTTAGTATTCTTGCGTATTGCCAGTGTAGGTTCCCAGGGGAGGATCGTGGAAGAAGGGGCAATCGGCCCTCTGACACAGAGGGGATGTAGCATGCAGTTTCTGCCACAGGTGATGTGGATGCAGACAGACCAGGGGACGATGATTACAGGAACGAAGACGGTGACTTGGAGGAAAAAGACAACTCTGATGATGAAGAAGTTACATTGAAAGATGATGGTAGGCGTTTTTAAATTGATGATGTGCAATGGTAATTTTTATCAGAATTCATTGGCAATATTTGTGAAATTGTGATGCTCTCAACACTGCTTTTGGGGTGCACTTGAATATAGCCCAGCCATGTTGCAAATATATGCATTGCTCGTTTTTATTTCTATCCAAAGCATCAACCATTTAATGCATTGCTCATTTTGTTCCAATCAAAGCATCAACAAATAATTGCATTGCTCATGTTGTCCCATTTTTTTCTACAAATCAAAGCATCAACCGAATAGATGCATTACTCTTATTTTAAATATGTCATCACAAACTTGATAAATCAGAGATCAAAAATCTAAGGAGGCCACTGAATATAACATGATGTGAGTGGACCTCGGCACCTGCCAGCAGATGCACTTACCATGTACCAAAGTTAGCTATTCATAATTTAACATGTAGATTAATCAGTACTGCTGACTGAGTGTGTAAATGTCTGGTTTCTGTGGGTGACTGTCTTGTAGACTGGTTTAGTCGTCACTTTGAAGTGGACTTGGATGATTCTGTGGCTGAGAAGTTGTCGGAAGGGGAGGAACCGTGGCAGAGAGACTCCGTCAAGGTGGGTGGCCTCCCATTCACTGGGGGGTATATTAAGCCTTACTATTAGTACCAAGGTATATGTATATGTATATATGTATATATATATATATATATATATATATATATATATATATATATTCCTTATCAACACAAACATGGTTTATTGGGATTGATTGAGGTAGATCGCAGTCAGGTGGCTACTAACAACAGACGTGAGAATACAGAACAAAGCTGAGCTCCACTGCTAAATTCATCGTTGTGTTTTAGGTTTGTGTATTCATCTGGTGTCATCAGGATTATCTGTTGTAGATGTGCTGTTTAATTAGTTATTTATGAAATTATTTTTTCTCACAGCAGCTATGGTGATTCGTATTTACATTGTTCATTTCCACTACAATGTCTTGGTTTTGTAAGATGCACAGTTAAAAGTACTTCAGAGAACGTGTCGCTGCCAGAAGAGTATGTGTTTGCATATGTGGTTGGGTACATGTGGTTTGGTACACATGGTTTTATACACATGTGGACAAATCATCACAAGGCATTATCAGACATTTTGATATTTCAGTTTCCACAGAGTCCTGTTGAAAGTGTTTTATTTGTTTTACTGAATGTTTTAACTACAAAATACACCCCAGCTTAACTGTAATAATAATCTACTCAAGTGTGTTGTTTAATTAGTGTGTCATCACGTGATGCTTCTGTCAACATGTGTCTGTCCTGCAGTCCTGATGACATAGACATCTTTACAGGTGCCTTTCTTGGGGTGCTGTCAACTGAGTTGGTCACCCGCCACACACAAGGTGGCGCCACAGTTCAAAGAGAAGACCCTCAGAAAGTTACAAGTGAGGATTCTCTGTAACACCTGTGATGTTAAATGATAGCTTTATTGCAGCTAAATATATACTACAATCAAGGATAAGATGATGTCTGTAAATGCAATTATTTTAAAAATACATCAGCATTTTGTTAGTTGTCGAATTCGAAATTTGTGAAACAAAGGATTATGCACAGACACAAGGTATAATTTTCATGTTCAACATACTACTGGGTAATAAAGTAGCAATACTTAAAAATTCATTTTGAACTAACCATTTTATGCATGTATTCCATTGTTGTATGATTGTGTTGTGTTTATTGATTAGTTTATTTCGTTTTTAGGAACTTGTCATTTAGTTCACATTAGTAGGTTTTCAAGCTAGCTGAAACCTCACCAATGCTAAGGTAATTTCTATACAATTTAGGAAAGGACCTTTGCATACAGGTGTTATGAGACTTACTGACACTAAATTGTGTCACTTTATGGTGACATACATTGACACTGGTGACACAACGTTGTAGGTGAAGAAGAAACTATGTGAACAACTAGGGGCAACAAATCTGAGGTTGACCGGCGCATCACTCTCTGACAACGGTCAGTTCAGTGGTCACTGTGGTACTTGACATTTTGTAACCGTAAGATAAGAACCGTATGCTTAAAAGAATTAACGTGGTACATTAATCAATCCCATGATGCCTTGCATTAAGACCCATTCATCATGTGATCATAGGCAATTAGTTGTTTAGCTCTAGATTTTGGTTCATTGCCATATATTAGATGTTTCGGTACTGATGTAACATTTTCTTGCAGATGATTTGACGCCTTTGCAGCACAGTGTATTTAGTATCCTCAATGGTTACCAAGTGAGTGGTAATTGTTACATCAATATTTCCCCTCTTTCATATCATGTTTTCTTAAACTTATATTCAACGAATTTGGAGAACTAGCAAATGTCAACCCCTAGTTAGTGTTGCATATGGTTAGTTTGTTTTAGAATTGTTTGGCTTAATTTCTTTTAAAACATAATTAATGATTTGTAAAATTGTTGATATATATATAATTGAAAAGTCAATATTGGTGGTTAGAATAATTAATTTATTAGTTGCTGTTTCATTAGCATTTGTGTAGTAACCTGAATGATGCTGTAAGCGAGGTCGCTTGTTCCCACAGGACTTCTACTGCCCAGAGCGGACACGACACAATGCAGAGGAACTCAGACTTGTGTATTGTCTACACGCACTCAACCACATCCTCAAGTGAGTGGCTGTCACGTGTGTGTGTGTGTCTGAGGGTGCGTGTGTGGGTGACTTGGGGGTGTGTGGGTGTATGCATGAGTGTGGGTGTGTGCGTGTTTGTGGGTGTACGTGTGAGTGGGGTGTGCATGCATGTGTTTTCATGTGTGTGGGTGTATGTGTGTGTGGGTGTATGCATGAGTGTGTGTGTGGGTGCATGTGTGGGTATATGTGTGAGTGTGTGTGAGTGTGTGATATGCATGCATGCAGACATGTTAAGTCTCCCGCATTCGGCGGGAGACTCCCGCAATTTACAGGAAATCTCCCGATCTCCCGCACGGGAGAACCAATCTCCCGCAATTTCACTGAAATGTAAGTGAAAAAAATTGCGGGAGACTCCAACACCAAAAACAAACAAATTTGACCTAAGTTACCTAACTGGGTGCGGATAATTGGTTTATTTCTGGCTGGGTATTGTCGTGTGTGCTTTTCTGTGTCACCTCACAATGTAGTGCCAGTTAACTAATTGCAATCGAGTCTGAGACTGAGCTAATGCTCACAGACATCGCAGGGCGCTCGCCGGTGCAGACAATGATTTGAACAATGACCTGAATTGGAACTATTTAAATCCCGTCTTACTGTGATGACTGAACATTAAAAACTGTCTAATAAATATCTAAGTACAAAGCCTACACTTTGCCTGTCGCTGACATTGTTTATTAGCTTGGTAGAATCACCGCGAGCCGCTTTGATACCCTATTATTGCCCGCTGTGTACGTTCCAGTCTTGTAGTACAAAGTGCAATCCGTTTAGATCTAATGGAATAATGGCCATCCATACATCTACATTACATGTGCACGTTTGTAAATATATGTACTTTTGCTAAGCTCTTTACTATTTGAGTACATTTGACATGTAAATGAAAAACATTCTCAACAGTTGAGAAAGCATAGTTATTTAAATGGCTCCAGTCGAGCCTATGTCACCATGGCTCTGTCCAGCTCATAAATAATGAATTCCCTATTCAAGTTTTACATGTAAAGATTATATTAGTTGTGTAATAAAATATCATGTAGATGCTGCTGCTTTTCATCCAAGGGATTTTTTTGCAACATATGATTCATATCAGAAGTTCAACAAACATGCCAATGAGATTAGCAGGGAATTTATTATATTTGTGGTATTATGACTAGTGATAATAAAACATCTATTGTTCATGGCTCCAAGAATGGTTTTGCTCCAAAATAAGTTAATTCATATAACAAAAAATCTATGTAAATATCTTAATCAGTGCAATTTATTCCTTTTTGTATTATATTATTTGCATTTATGGTTAAAAACCTAATTTACGTATAATAGCCCAATTTTCCAAGAAATTTTACGTATAAAATGCCGTTTTCCCCGAGACCCTCCGATTTACGTATAAATCTCCCACATTGGCATTTCCAAAACTTAACATGTATGTGCATGTGTTTTCTAACCTAAAAGGTTTTCTCAGAATCTATGAAGATGCATGAAAACATTAGGGAGTTAAGTAAGATCAGAATAGTTTCGTTAGCAAATCTTTAGATAATGAAAAACATGCTATTGTATTTCCTGCTTACAAGATGGTAGTGCAGCGATCCAGCGAGTTTCATTGTCATGTTTACATTGATTTCGATGTAAATTTATCCCAGACGTTCATTTTAGTACATTACTTGTTGTAAATAATTACACACTGTAGGACACAGCTCTAATTTAGCCAGTGTACCCCTGAACTGAAGGGGTATTATGAATTTCTGATTGTAATATGTAATTCTGATAATTTGCACCACTTTATACAATACACCTACATGTGTCGTGGTTGTGTTTGTTGACAGGACCAGGAGCAGAGTAATGGCCCACAATGCAAAGATCAAGGCCAGGAAAGACCCCACATTAGAGTAAGACACCTGCCACTCACATGCAAACATCGTGTGACCACCATTTCCATTGTATCGACTGCATATGTCACAGTGATTTTGCTTCTATGTCTGGGTTATATACACGGTCTATAGTAAGGACCCTCCAGATATTTACCTCTGGAATTAAAAACATGTCAGTCAGATTGCCATTTCAATTTTCTTCCTTTTTATACATTTGAATATTTTTGATAAAAGCTTTAAAATGGCTGTATGAGTTTGAACATCTAAACCCAATTAACACATACTTGCGCCAAAAAACTTAGTCATTTAGTATTCTTTCTATTTGTACACGTGTAATTACTAGATATCCGAAAATTTACAATACCTAACTTAATTTTTATTTTTTTATTTTTAAGGTTACCCAAAATATACAGTGTGAATACTAGTCATTACATTATTTGGCATGCAATATATGTATTTGTAAATTAATAAATACTTGTAAAACCTCTACAATACAATACAATAACCTTTAATAGTCCCCCAGAGAGGATATTCTTGTGATAAATATTCACATAACACAACAACATTAGTAGTGCCAAATGGGAAATATAGTGCAAAGTTGTAAGTCATGTAGTGCACCCTATTGTATCCCCCCATCCTCTGTTGTGGAACCTGTTTGTACTGTTGTGTTGTGTTGTGTAGTGACCACCGAGACCAGGGCTTGACCAGACCCAAGGTGCTCATGGTGCTGCCTTTCAAAGACTCCGCCCTACGAGTGGTCAAGCTGCTGTCCAGTCTTCTCATGTCCGATGAACAGGTGAAAAGGTCACACCCTAGCTTTAGGTGGGAGGGTGTCACTGTCTTTATTTCGGGGTCAGACTTGCTTACGTGGGAGATAAATCCTCTACTTTTGCTCGAGTCCGTCTTATTTAAGGTCAGCGGGAGGTCACTCTTACTTTAGACTGGGAGGTCACTCCTTTATGTTGGAGTCACTTTCTTGCGTCCTGTAGTGACTATCTCATTCTTTTTTTCTGACCTATACTACGCTAAAAAATTGTACGATATAATTACATTTGTTTAGATTTGTAGAAGAGTTGAAGCAATAAACCATTTGAAATGTTGTAAGAATAAACACACAGTGAAATAATTTCTAGAAAAAATTAAGTAACCTATCAAATTGATGGATCTGGTACATTGTGGTGTGCTTATGTCACGATCAAAATTAGGCATGTGAAAACCTGTCAATCACTGCCTCAGCTCACCTTAGTGCTTATTTTAATGATTTTAATTTATATTACAGTAGTGTTGCTTTTGATAAATCAACATTTCTTGCATTGAAGTCTTACTTGAACCAATTTGCATTGTGTCATTGTTGTAAAGAAATGAAATATATTTTCGGCTAGAATTCAAATACAATATATCCGAATGCATGAAATAGTTTGGCAGCCAATTTTGCATGACTACACAGTTCTTCTGGTGAGCAGCCGGACACGCAAAGGATAGGTCAATGAATGTTGATATGACTAATTGAACGTCAACATGTTAATTTTTTAGTCATTGACCAAAATTGCGACTTGGGTTTTTCCGTTAACCCAAAAGCACATAAATAATGTGTTTTAACATATGTATACTCAAACAGCAGTAATATGTTTTGTATCGTAAAATGACTAATGTGGTTCTTACACAACTGTTGTGTAGACATGTGTGATGAACAAGAAACGCTTCTACGAGGACTACGGGTGCAAGGAGGAGGACAGACCAAAGGGACCCAAAGGAGGCGAGTCATTGTGTTGCTTTATGCCACAAATGTTGGGAGTCTAAAGTACCTGGAACACAGAGGTGATGAGTATTTACATGTGCCCACGTCATGGGTGTTTCAATTTCTCAAGTGTGCAGAGGTAAAAGATCTTTATGCTTCAGAGGATTCAGAGTTTTTTTTTAATAATTACTCCAGTATTCAGAGGTGAGAAGTATTAAAATTTCTCAAGAGTACAGAAGTGAAAGGTATTAAAATTACTCCAGCCTAGGAGTCATTGATGAAGAGTATTTACATTTCTCCAAGGTACAGAGGTAAAGGGTCATTACATTACACTAGGATTCAGAGATGAGGGGGTCTTTAAATTACTCCAGGTCAGGTGATATACATATGGTGTACTAGAATTGTGCTTGTGACGTGTGGCTGTGTACACGAGAATTGTTTACGTTTCATCTCTAGATCAATATGAGTTTTGCTGAGATCTTCGGAACTCACTGCGTTTTACTTGCTCTATGCCATTTCTAAGGTCTTTGCATTTGGCTTCCTGTCCAATATTGTATGATTGTTTAAGGTCTGTGCCATTACATACAAGGCACTTTCATGAAAGCTACACACATATTTACATTCATGGATTACTCCTGTAAGAAATCCTAATGAGATTCAATCATCAAGTGCTGATATGTTGTTCCAAGAGTTAATACAAACATTGGAACTATAGCCTTTACTGAATGTAAAAAAACAAAGGATATCTTAAAGGACACTTCTCACCCATTGTGCGAATTCAGCTATGTTGCACAATCTGGTTGTAGATACATTTCCAAAAGAACATGCATGAACCGTTATCAAAACACATTTCTTCCAACTTCTGTTAGGCTACTAAACGCGAAATCAGGGAGGGGAAATGATCGGGGAGGATGGGGGGATACAATGGGGCGCACTACTTTTCTACAACTTTGCCCTGTCACTACTAATTGTCACTACTAATGTCGTTGTGTTATATGAATATTTACCACAAGAATGTCCTCTTTGGGGATTATTAAAGATATTGTATTGCATTGTATTGTACTGTACTGTAGCTGCACCGACTCTATGTAACTATCTCCCTCATAATGTCAGATCAGTTTAAATCATTACACAGTCATGCCATCATTTAAAAACATACCTTTATAATCTGGCTTTCATCTGTTGACAATATGGATACTAGTTATCGATTCTGAAATTGACCATCGTTTTGTCTTGGTGCATCTGTGAGCCTGGTGTTCAAGGGTTTATGTGCAACAGAAGTTATCATATCATTGATGTGCTGACAGAGGACTATCAAGCAGTGTTTGGGGGAAACATTGAGGACCACTTCCGTATCGGGATCTCCGTCTCAAAGAAGACCCTCAAACTGTACACAGAGTTCTACTCGTCAGACATCATCCTGGCTTCACCGCTCGGACTACGCACCATCATTGGGGCAGAGGGGTAAGTGGGAGATTGAGAACCCCTGGGGTTACTTGCCTTTCCAGGAGACAAAGTTATGTTAGTAGTGTCGAAAAAAATGTACATTCTTTTTCCATTGTCTATAGCCAGTTGTGTATGTTGTCTGTGTTTGTCAAGTTTGAAACCGGCGTGTGTTTGCTTCTGAAGAAAAACCAGCATGAACAGCAGGGTTGTCTTAAAGTGATGGGGACAGTTTTGGATGATGGAAGCATCCATAAATATTACATATTAAGGTTCCTTAAATAAAAAACAAGGTCAATAAAAATTGTCTTTGTAAATCTTGAAAACGTTTTGAGTCAGAAAATACTTGTATTCATTATTGGTGTCTTTTTTGAGATTCACACACCAAATTTTAAATCAGCACATTTGCTTTAATATGATTAAGTATGATTTATGTGGAAGTGGGTAGTAAAAAACATGATGGATGGACGATGGAAGGTGATATATAGGAAGTCTAGATTTTTCTTGTGAAGATGTATAATAATTGAAAAAAGAAAGATGTGTTCATGATTTTTTTTGATCCATAATAAAAGTAGAGTCTAGCTGCAGGGCATTGCTTCCCCAGCGGTATACTCAGAATGTGTTTTCTCCTTGTGAGTGTGAAGTGCCACACCGTGCTGATCTTGTTGCTGTCGTTGTTACAGGGACACTGACCGCGACTTTGACTTCCTCTCGTCCATAGAAATTCTCATCTTTGACCAGATGGACATCTTCCACATGCAGAACTGGGACCACATACAGGTGCACATCAACCACAGTACAGACACACATACAAACGTCAATAATAGTACAGACACACACAAACAAACGTCACTAAACCGTTGTTAACAGTAGCATTGTGATATTTTACTTTTTATACTAAGCATTTTGAGCATTTTTGTTATATGCACAAGAGTGCAGTTAACCTACTTGCAGTTTTCAGCTTTGAAAAAACACAGAACCTACTGGTAAAGCATACATACTTATTGTATTGTAACAACTCTTTGGACTTCTCTCCCTTATGATGCCAGGTCAACAATGTCAGTATTATGTATGACCAGCATGGCCACACAGTGGTTAGTGCATGGATTGAATGCCATGCCAAGGTTCTTAGTTTAACACCTGTGGTACATGTGGTGTATAACATTGGCTATCAATATCATGGACTCCATCCACTGGATTTAGAGATTAGGTTAATGTCGGTGTTGTGTCAACTCAAACAACAGAATGACTGAGTACCCTGCCACTGACAGTGACCACCCTTAGTGTCAACACAGACAAGACTCACATAAGACCCCAGAGTGCTAACCGCAGTATGGACAGATTAGACAGATTGGACAGTGAATGATGTAGTGTGTAGGGCAGGAAACAACAAGACCTGATACACTTCTGTTGTCTCCTGCAGCATCTCACATCTCACCTGCATCTGCAGCCAAAGACCAGTCATGGCGTCGACTTCTCTCGGGTCCGCAATTGGACCCTGAATGGGTGGTATGTGTTCTTGGGTCTCCTGCTGATGTTTCATTTACCTGGCTCTCAGATGTGATCATTAGCTATGGCCATTGGTGGTCACTGAGTGCCTGTCCGTTATTGTAATATTCCAGTTTGTTATATTTTGAAACATTTGATGTTCAGATATGAACGTATTTCAATGATTTTCTGTAATGACACCATATACAGCATGTGAGACATGATGTTTGCAGATATTATCTCAGTTCAATATAATATTAAGAAATACATTTCCCTATCCTGTGTGGAATGGCACCATTGCCAAAATACAAATAATTCGCTTAAATGCACGGGAACTTTGGATAGTATTTGAATTAATTTTAATACACAAATGTGTTTTTTTTTACAGGGGGAAATATTACCGTCAGACAGTGATCCTGAGCAGCATTGTGACACCAGAGATCAACTCGGTCTTCAACAAACATTGCCATAATATCCTTTACCTCTGTGTGTATAAAGGTCTCTGAAGTGTCCAGTTTATATTACTCTTATGATATGTTGTATCCTTTTATAATATATACCTTTATAGGTAATTGTTTATAGTTTTATTGAGAAATTATAAATTCGAATAATAAGTACACATAAATTTATAAAATTTTATTTATAATAATAAAAATCATAGTTCTTATGCATGATATCTGACTTGCAGTTAATCAATGCGCATACAATATATATGTGTGTGCAAAAATCAAAAAATCTAACAAGATAAATCATTTAATAAAACAGATAAGTTAATAAATAATTGTAAAGTCAATAAAATTAAGTTTAGTAATTACATTACTATTTCCAATAACATTTTAATGTTATGGATTTTGTTTAAATATGTCGCTATATACTAATACCATAACTTCAGAAAACCAATGACGATAACATATTGTTACCTTAATTCTGTTACATTATGGAGGTAAGATCCTCATTCCAAAGTCTTCCACAAGTGGTTCGATCTGTGAAATAGTGACCACACTGCCCCAGGTGTTTGAGCGGGTGCAGGCGGACAGTTTTGCCTCCTTGCCAGATGCTAGGTTCGAACAGTTCACTACAAAGGTACGGCTGGCTAAGTCAGGAAGAACTTGTAGAAAATAATACCGGTCAGGTGTGTTAGTGTCATTGGGGAAGCAGTAGTGAACATTTATATTTGTAATTAACAAATTCACTGTGATAATAGAAATAAATAGGTTAATATGATGTATAAAAAGTTAATATAATATATACACAATATGGTAATGTGATGTATGTATGAACTATGAAGTGTTCTTTATTATTACGTATATAATTCTACAATCATCTTAGTAGAAATTGAAGGATTAATTTTCACACAAATGTATATTGGCCATTCTGCAACTTCAGACACCTGTCTCTCTAATTACCTGCTGTTCCTGGCATCTGTCCTATCTTTCAGGTAGACAGTAACATAAAACAATTAGTCTATCTTGCCTTCTTGTTCCATGCACTGGGTGCTACAAAATGGTCTTAGATGTCATTTCCTCCTGACAACTATATGCAGCATGCTCATCATAGTATCCATTGTCCATATACATCGGACTTTCAACTAAGAGAACCCAGGTTTGTGCCGTCGTGTTGAACTTTGGACAAGTTTGTTCATGCTCACGTTCACGCAGCTGACTACCTGACTATAAACAGTGGTGGATAATCAGTTACACAGAACAAAAGAAGGCCAAGATATATACACTGGATGTAAATATAACAGTGTATGTAAATTCTTACACAGCACAGTGTCCAAGACGCTGTACTGCACAAAGCACTTGACACTACTTCCTTGCAGAGACACTCAATCAGTCTCAAAGACTTGTGCATTAATTGTAGCATGGCTGGGTGTTTCCCAGAGAAGTCAACATGCTGCTTGATTGAACAGGTCTGCGAGGAAGTAAAGTGTAAAGCGCTTTGAGCAGTCATGAGGCCTGGATACTGTGTTATATAAGAACACATATTTACACACACTGTATATATCTTAGCTGTCTTTTGTTCAGTGTAACTGATTATAACTCTCCAAAAGAAAAGACTGAATGTTAGAAGATGACATGTCATCCTGTTCCAATTCAGGTTCTGCCTCAGTACCGGGACAATTTGATGTCACACACAATGATCTTTGTGCCATCATACTTTGACTACGTGAGACTACGGAACTACTTCAAGAAACATGACCTTGACTTCATGTCAATATGCGAGTAAGTAACAATGGCAGGTTTAATGGTTAATGTGAAGTCACCTTTCAATGTAGTCAAGGAAAAACGTGAACCTTGTGGTGTAATTGATATAATTCTGAAATGGTCCATTTTGGTGAAACTTATTCTACAGCTGTATGTTTAAAAAACAAAGTGAACTAAATCATTGGTGAAGTCATAAACGTATCATGATGTCTTTACTAGTGTCTTAAAGGTTCGAAAACAGTAATAATTTATGTGTTATAATGTTGATATACTGATAATGACACCTACGATCTTCTTAGAGAGGTTGCTTCACCGGTGCTGAAATTTGCTAATTACATGTAGTCAAATTGTGACCACTGAAACTATCAGCTTTTGTTACACCAAAAATAATCTTTCAAATAGTATAATAGTATAATGCTAGCAGAACCTATCTCATATGTAACTACATTAAATCATTGTCTTTCAAATAGTATAATAGTATAATGCTAGCAGAACCTATCTCATATATAACTACATCAAATACATTGTACTGAATACTTTGTTGTGAAGTATTGAATAAAATATGCATCATCTTGCTGCGGCCTGGCACGGTTATGACCAGATACGTTAGGCTTCTTGACCAAACAATGACTCACATGTCCATGTTTGTAGGTATTCGAGCGACAAACACATCTCCCGATCACGTACACAATTCTTCCACAGGAAAACCCACTTTCTTCTGTACACTGAGAGGCTTCACTTCTACAGAAGGTGTGCACTTTCTGTTTCTAACCTTCAAAAATGGCACATTTTTGTCTCCAAGTTTTTCTCTGAATTCGTTCTCATTCATTAATAAAAACATTTCATGTGAAGGATCATTTCATGTGTGTGTTGTGTTAATATAAACTGTTCTTATATTTTATTAATTTAATATATATAATTTTTTTAAACACCATAAAGTAGGCATGCATATATGAAAGGCTACAATGATACAAAAAGAGCAGTTGGAATTAAAAATTACAAAATGGCTGACGACACAGAAAACGGGTCAGAGTAATGGTGATTCTACACTTTTCACATTTTACTTAGACCAACCAGCAATGCATGGCTAATGAAATAAGATTTTTTTAAATATGCAACTTTGTTTATTCCAAATGTACAGAATGTGACATGAATTACGATATATATTGAACTTTTTAGCCACTGCATATGGGGGAAATCTACTTGTATCATATTCCTCATTTAAAATAGAAATATTAAATAAAACGAAGACATGGCCACACAAGGAAGTGAGTAGTCAGTTAAAATGTATAAGCTATCTACTTTTCCAAAGTTGTTATCATTAAAGTTCAAAACATCCCATAAACATGTTCCTGAAGAAACAGATAGCTATTTCAACGGGCCTAAGTTAATGCCACATATCATTCCCTGTATTTAAAGACTTAGGCCTCATCCCTTGTGTAGACTGGTTTTGGAATGAGTTTTGTCTCACGCAGATTTCGCCTGCGTGGCGTTCACCACGTGATCTTCTACGAGCTGCCTCTGTACGGGAGCTTCTACGCCGACGTGTGCAACATGCTGACGGACCCGCGGCGACCGACGGCCGACCACTTCACGTGCACCGTGCTCTACTCGCGCTACGACGCCCACCGTCTGGCCGGCGTCGTCGGCTCCGACCGCGCCTCGCTCATGATCAGCTCGCAGAAGCGGGTACACATGTTTGTCACCGGAAAGGACACGTAGCGACGCTGAACTCGCGTTGCTGGTGTGTGCGTGCGTGCGTGCGTGCGTGCGTGCGTGCGTGCGTGCGTGCGTGCGTGCGTGCGTGCATGGAGAATACGATGTTATGTATGATAACGAAGGCCAAACCGACATGTCTGCGGAAAGACGTTGATGGGAATGCGTGCAAGACGATTTTAGACAGTGTAATGAACGCTGACGATTTACTGGATTAAATAGACACGGCGCAACTCACTGTATTACCGTGATGTTGATGTTATGTTGGTCGTTCTTATTGTCTGCTGGTCGTGATAAGACATGTTAGTAACCTTCTACTATTTCGCTGTATGCATTTATCTGAAAAAGTATCTGGTACTTTGTGGAAGTGCCGATTCGAAATCATCGTACAAGGAGGTTTTGCTTGTGTTTTATTATCAACCTCCATTGGCACCATTAATTGTCAGTTCAGTCTTCTCCTTTGTGAGCAGGTGTTGGGAATTATCACAGTTGATTAGGACGGAAAGGCGGGTCATAGCGCAGAACATCTCAAGGATGGCGATGTGCAACTGACCGCCAGAAGCCAGTCTGTGAAGATGCCAAGTAGACATCGCAGATGTGAAGCTCAATTTCCGCGTCAACAAACATGAATTATGTAGCTTAACCAGTTCATGTGGATCACCAGCGATCAACCGGGCGATGTCGTCTGGCTGACTGGGTCGGTCGTGTGATGCAGTCAATGGCGTGGGAGATTGCTAACATCAGCAGTCATCTGTAGCGCGCCGTGTCACAGGCCGTGGACAATATCGGACACGGCGAGTAAGGTTTCGCACACAGCCAACGCAGCTCTTGCGCACAACTCATTACGAAAGCCAGCTGTATTATTAGATCAGCAAGACTGCATTTAATCAATCTTGTCGTATTAACGACGGAATGCGCCCGAGGAAGCCGGGTGGAGTAGGCTTGACGGTGGACACAGCGACCGGCGGTCAATCCCGCCGACCCATTACCATGGCTGTGTCGACTAGAGGCACATTGTGCGTGTCTGGGTGAGATAATAACAACGGAGAATGTATCGCATGTAACGACTTGATGAATTTCGGACGTCTGGCACAGTGATACAGCCTCACTAGATTCGTGTCATTTAACACTAAGCTGATTTATTAGGCAGAGTGCAGCCGGGTCGCACGCCCTGTTACGTGATTGCGTCAAATGGGAATCTCTCCGACGCTGAAGACGCGGCTTACGATCAGTTATGGCAGATAAGAGCAGTAATGGAAGACTCGCCGAATGGCGGCCGACATAAATCGGAAATAATGCGCAGTGTTTGTGGTTTGCAATGCAAAGGCGACCCGGTAAATGTCACCTTAGCAAATACGCAAAACAAATTTAACGAACAACAAGATAACCTAATGGCACTGAGTAGCACAAACATGTGACAAAAGAGCGCAAGGAATACTTTCCATATTGTCTGCATTTTGCGGTTTGCTAATCAGTCGACCGGTTTGACCACATCGCTATTGTTACATCTGCAGTCATAGTTACACGAATACGGAGAGCAGAACAGTTCGCAAGTGTAAAATAGTGACTGTTAAATTACATTTATTGTCTGAAAATGTCGGTACAGTTCGTGCTTACTCATGACCGGAATAATTGTGGATATATCATAATTTACACTTGACAAATTTTGCGAAATATGAAAGCAAATATTTTATTCAAACATAATAATAGTAATGATTGGATAAAGCACACACTGGTCCATCTAAATACCATCGTTAAATGATGCCAACATGAATATACATGAGGCTGCTAGGTATCGGTTTATGTTAAACCTGTAAATAGTTTGTTTTCAGTTCGTGTTAATCTCCTACGTGCGATGTCTTTCACAGGCGATGGCGACCATGTGTCCCTTTAAGGCACGACCTGTCGGTTGATGTGTGTAGCCGTTCTGTTGTGCTCCTTCCATATCGTGTTGACAGACGTTTATTTTTACTCTGGCATCCACAACAGTGAATAAGCACGTCGATTCAAGACACCAGTTAACGTAACACAACGCTTATGTGACGACCGTATAAAGACACAACTGTGCACAGAGCGGACGAAGCTATAAGTTGTCAGTATACAGCAAACACCGTACGTGTAACAACAAAACACTTCAAATAAAACCACTTATAAAGACCCTTTTCAATCCTGTATACCCGCTAGGATAAATGTAATTACTCGCTTATTATATTACCTCTTTCTGCATAACCGATGTGCCAGCGAGATATACGATGTTCAGCAAGCTGTTTTCCCCAATTATGCAAATTTGCGTAGAGTCAGAATTATAATGGGGTCAAGATGGACGAATAGTACGCAGCGGAATGCGACTGTTTCGTGCGTCATGTGGTCTTAAAACTAGAAGTCGGCGTTCCGATTCATCACAGGAACGTGACAAGTCGTCCTTAATTATTTACGTCATGGTCACACACAGCCACCTGCGTCCGGTTCTACTACTAAAACACATGTCACGATGCCGTCTTCATGCTGGTTGTCCTGTCAGCCACACGAGATGTTACCGAGTAGTAGGCATGTTATTTAAACTAATATATGAAATACACGTTTTGTTTAGAATCGCGCAAAGCTTTCGCTGTTATTATAAATACAGTTGCGAGTTAAATGTATGGATTCTATTGATTGTTATTCGAAAATGAAGCTGGCGAAGACGTAAATTCAATGGCTTGCTTAGGTGTTGATGAAGAGTATAATAAATCAAATAGTGCTAAGTATTAAATAATCTCCGTTGGTTTCATCATAACGTGGCCCAGCAGCATTTGTGTCAAATTCCATTGTTTATATGTTGTGTAATAAATTGTGTGGCACCTGCTACGTATATTGCAGGCTGTATATGTGATAAAACACATTTATGTAATACTTTTTTTGATGTGATTATGAAATGTAGTCCTATAGTGCAATGTTAAAACTACTCGGTCTCAGGTTATTTACTCCAAACAGCCCAATCTTGGGCTAACGCAGGAGTCACTGAGGATGGTCACTGCCAGGGTGCTTGTCGTCCTCGGTGGTTCTTTTACGTCCCAAATTGAGACGGGACCGACATTAACGTGATTCTCCGATTCACAGTCCCCAATGTTGAGAGCTAGATTTTTATATCACAACTGCCGGTACCGGGGATCGAACCCGTACCGCCGGCCACGCAGGCGGATGTGGTAACCACTACACCCCCCGCGCTCTCTTAACACATGCACACGCCAAACTGATATGATAATATATTAACACGGAGTTCGTTTGTCTTCAACTATGTTACAATATAATGAATGGTATATTATGGGTTCCATTCCGTATGTGCTGGTATTAAAATTAGGTATGTGGCCTTGCAATTAGTAGACGTGTAATTTGTTGCGTTTGATCGCGGCGGTTATGGAAAATAAATGGGTGGGTAAATGTCTTGGCTTTGTATGCAATATACTACAGTGTGTGGTAGAACATTTTGTTTTGGTTTATTGAAAAATTAATTTTGCGAATTCTTGATGAGAATGTTTTTGGTGTAAGTAATGGTTTTGAACTAGTCACAAGCCCAAGGTTCAAACGTTCTAAAAGCCCTACCTTAAATTTACTACAGTAGCTTACTACAAAGTACAACATCACAATAGTAAGTGTAATCTGGCTGGTTGCGAAGGGCAACGAGAAACCCTGGCGTGGATGACAGCTTGTAACACTCATGTATCCCTGTATGTAATTTTTTTGAGACAGCCTAGACAACATTGCATAGTATCGTCATGTTGTTATCGTGGACTAATGAACACACAATGTAATTATGTGGAACAGGGATTTGCTACGACCAGCAAAGTTCATTTGTCAGTCTCCATCTGTTATGATAACGCCTACAGACAATCACGAATATATAGAGTCTATCGTGCCAATCTGATAGCGATCGTTTGCAATCCAATCAGAAATGTTACAAATAAGCTGAATTGCAGTTACTCTCAATCTATTCTAGTCCGATAGCCCGCATTCATTGCGTTCACCAAGCGTCCAGCAAAATGATTGTGCTACAAGATCGGTCGTCGACCGGTATTAATCGTCCTATACTTTGCCGCGACATATTATTTGAGTCCTGCTGACGAATTTGCCTCATGAAAACAAATCTCCGGTTCGTATCGGGTTGCTCATTGCATGGGCAGAGTTCATTAATTTGGACGACGAAAATAGATTCATATCATGAACTTCGTAGCATTAAATGCGACTGATAGACGGCGAATAACTACATATTGCACATAGCGACCGAGTTATGTAAACATACATGGCTATTTATTCGACTTACTGCTATCGACGACGTTGACTAAATTGCTAAATGCAAGAAAGAGGATGTAATAGGTGACAGAAGATCAATTTCCCGCCAGATTTATTTATCAACAAGACACAGATATTAAAGAAGTCGCCGATGCTAGCAAACGAGCCGACATTTTCTTTAGCTCCCTCATAAATGTTTTCAGAAAACCTTTGTCATGGGCTGAACCAAGAACAACATATGATTGTGCCTCGTCACACATTCTGAACATTGAAAAAGATTAATTTAAAGGAGATTTTGGGACTACATAGTGACTCCAAAAAGGAGTGTTGTCGATGTTGAATATGACGACATTCGCAAGTCAGTCACAGATATTATATCTTAACAACTTGGAACGTAAATGAACCAACGAGGACAACAAGCACCCTAACAGTGAATGCACCCTCAGTGCCAGCATCAAAGATCGGTTTGACAATAATATTCTGCAAAAGGCTGACTCATTGAATGGGCCGTCGTAGAACCATCGCATTTTTAACCATAATATTATATCGAATCTAGGCCTGATCAATTGCATTTAGCTGTCATATCCGTGAATTTGTATACCGAACGGTACGTTGCGGAAGCTGCCGGTAGATAGCGCCTCTGTAACTTGTCCTGTTTGATCAATAGACGTAAGACCACAATGTGTTCGTGCGTCAATAACGATCTCTCGTTTCAGACACACGTCTAGACCCACGAACACAAGCACGCAAGTCGGCACATACACAATGTATTATTTGAACGCTGAAGGCATTGCTAAGCATAACACGCGAAACCGTTGTAACGCGACAGATCAATGCATTGTAAAAACAACAACGCATTTTAATTTCAGACAAACATCTGGTAAGACACACTGCGAGATAACTGGAGTCTTCTGTGAGATCGGTTCAGATTATTGAAATGACTTAAACCAAAACTGGTTAAATTGGACTGAACGTGGACGTGGGTCGGACAGGGACCGATCGACAAAGGGAGCGGAAGGGAGCCGTTTGACGATGGGACGGAACGGGACAGGTTGGCGAAGGAAGGAGAAGTAGACATGTTGACGAAGGTTCGAGTGGAAAGTGACAGGTTGACGAAGGGACCAGGGAGTGGTAGTGGACAGGTTGACGAAGGGACCAGGGAGTGGTAGTGGACAGGTTGACGAAGGGACCAGGGAGTGGTAGTGGACAGGTTGACGAAGGGACCAGGGAGTGGTAGTGGACAGGTTGACTAACAGGGCAGAAGGTGACATATTGATAGGGGAGACCGGGGCTAGTTGTAACACGGGTAAGTTGTAACAGAGGGCCTGCGGACAAATTTGTTAATGCAAATTATTCTGCAATATGAGAGCATGTTCATCAATAAATTTGATAGCCCTGGGCTCCCCTAAGTGGAACTGAAGGGGGCAGGTTGGCGATGAAGGGAGCGGACGGGAACATGTTGACGAAGGCAGTGGTAGGTGAGCGATTGACGAGGGAGCGCAGTCACTCAGAGTGGAGTGTAGCAGGGGACACGAGACGAAATACAGTGGCTGAGAAAAAGCCTGGGATGTGAGGCTTCTGAGGAGAGGCTGGGAGATGGAAAAGTATGGGGAGACAGACAGGGACGGACGCTCGGAGCGGCATTGGAACAGGCTAAATGACAGACGTAGACAGAAAACTAAACCATGGACCGGACTTCAGGGAAAGACGCGGGCGGACGTACGCACCCACGCGCCCACGCACACAGACACACATACATATATATGCGCACGCACACTCACACACACACACACACACACACACACACACACACACACACACACACACACACACACACACACACACACACACACACACATCATGGTTTGCGAACTGAATTTGCCAAATTAGCAAACGGTACACATAAATTATATATATATATATATATATATATATATATATATATATATATATATATATATATATATATATATATATATATATATATATATATGTGTGTGTATATATGTATATATATATATATATATATATATATATATATATATATATATATATATAATTTAAATATTATAACGGGTGCTATTGCTACATATCAGCGACCTATTCACTGAGTATATGACACTGATTAGTGCTATGGTGTTATACTGACCTCACTGAATGAACTTTAAGCTGAAGTCATAGAAGAATTAGTGCTATTTACATCTCTGTTCTACGGTGGTTTCAATGGGTCATCCGCTTATCGTTTAAGCAAACATTCAATGTCTCATCTAATGACCCGCGTCGTGACATGACATGTTAATGACATGACTAGCATACGTTGAGTATACAACGAAATATTCTACGCATAATTTTGTTGACAAATGTCACAGTACGAAATGTGCACAACCAAGTGGCATGCGCACTCGTGTATTTGGTTTCCAGATGTGTATCTGACTTTAAGAGGACAACGCGTCGTCGTTCAAACCAAACGATTGGATATAGGAGACAATTGTGTGACGCAAACACACCGTAATCAACAGCGAACACTTACAATTCAAAGGCAAATAGACACCATGTTTAAATAATAATTAAACAACCACACCGACGAGAACACACAGCACTCGCCTGTCCGAGTATACGTCCCAACACGATGGAACTAGGCCCCTATCGACTTGTTGCTTGGCGCCATGGTGTCTTAAGAGCGAACGGTCCACATGTCCTACTTATAATTAACAATTGACAGGTCGTCTACAGTGGCACATTAATTATAGTGTCTAATTAATAATAATAATTATAACACAAAAAAATCATTTGGCGCAATCATAAACGGGGACAGCTTGAAATGCAAACGCATAAGAACAATAGTAAGTAAGTTACTTTTATTTCACAACGCAACATGTACAATAAAAAAACTAAAGTGTATGTTAAATTGTCAGCGTGTAGCATTGCATGGATGTCACTTTAGTGGAGCAGATAAGTGTCATTTTTTGGCCGAATCGTTCAAATTGTGATACAAGCATGACATTTGGTAGGAACATTCCTTTAGGATCACTCTGCAAGAAAAACGTGCAAGCCACGTGTATTTTCAACATGGCGGCAATTTTTTCCAAGATGGCCGCCAAGGTATGAAAAAACGTTTAACCTAGAAATCGCCAGAGATGTCGATTTATTTAATCTTGGTGTCGATTTATAGGTTTTTGACCTTGCTAGAGCTGATTCTTGAGTGCATTGGTCGATTTCTTGAACCAATAAATCAATTTTAGGACTTGTGTAACAATAAAGACGTCAAATGACAACTATTGTGCAGGTTTCGAATACAAGTAAATTGGTTCTCGTCATAGCCGGGGAAGGTTAGAATTGCCCCTTCAAAGGACTGCTAATCCCGGGGTGGCAAAAAGGATGAGCTCTCTTTGCCTACTAAATGCCCCAAATGGCAAGCGAAACAAAGCCTCTGGCAGTCAAACTCCAACCCCAGCCTTCTCGTGGCAGGGGTGTTTCCACAAATAGTGGTGGTGCGAAAGGCGAGTCTCTGGCGCCTGAAAACCAGACAGCTCTGGACAGATGAAGCTCATTAGCCAGGTAAAGGCAATTCATCTAGGAGATGGAAAACTCCGAAATAAAACCACTTGCGACCGAAATGGAGCCACAAGGATCTATAGGACCCAGACATCACAGTGTAACCAGCGATGATGGTGGACACCAGCCAATATTGATTAAACACAGAAAAAGAGACTGTATGTCATGCAATACCAGGGCACACTCGTGGCATACACTGCTGTGCAACTCAGCATAGTGTTCAATGTCAGCTAAACCGAGTGTTTAGTATCCCAAATGCTATCCAATGAACCCATCATATGTTAGATAGCCACACCTGAACTGACAGGATGTGCCAGCGCGGGAGAGCCGAGCCAAGGATAACGGGTTTTTTACATGTAATTATCTGGATGGTGTACAGATCGCACGGGATTTAAATGACATTGGATGAACGATCGGGCTAGGTGTAGGGCAAGTGCATGAACCTAGCTGTATCCCATACATCAATTTGCACGAACGCAAGGTGGTAAAAGGCTGAACCCTCGGCCTTGCCATTCTTAGTCACAAATCATGGATACTCAAAAAAAAATCAAAACCACAAACAAACTGGACGAAATGTTGGAATGTCAGAAGGATACAGAGGAAAAGTAAATGTCACCACTAAGTTCATTCCAAAGGGAACAGGACTATGCTGGTTATACCAACATTGCAAACAATGTGCCATTGTTCCATGCCATCAATTGTATGCCGATTCCACTTAATCCAGCCAGATTAGATGAAGGTGGTGGTATAGAAGAAACACGGATGCGAAACAGAGCAAAATATCACCAAAGCTGTAGATTGTTGTTCAATAACACAACGCTACAAAGGGCACAGAAGAGAGCGACTGCAAGTACTTCTACGTGTAGAGAAGAGAACCGCATTAAGAGGCAAAGAACATCAGATCCACCAAAACCGTCATCAGTATGTTTTTGTGTGAAGAAGAGGCCGCAACATCAACTTTACGACAAGCAATGACAATGCAATTGAACGAAATACTCAATGAGTGTGCCAGGACTCTGAATGATGGAATGCTCCTCGCAAAGCTCAGTGCCGGCGATGCTGTTGTGCTGGAGTTGAAATCTCACCATGCTTGCCTTGTAGCTGTATACAATCGAGAACGAGCCCATCATCATTTGATTAAGCAAGAGCAGAGCCGCACAAAGCCAGGAACAGAGTTATACCCCATTGCTTTTTCAGAACTTACCCTCTACATCACTGACACCAGAGCTACCACCGGGGGAACAGATCCAGTTATATTCAGGGTGGCAGATTTAGCTACAGAGTACAAGCAGAGATTAGAGCAACTCGGTGTGGACTCTCCGGACGTGAACTCAACAAGGTTAAACGAACAGTTACTCTCGCATATTCCAGAGCTTGAAACACATCAGAAAGGACGCGACACAGGCTCAATTCTTGCTGATGCTAGTAAATATGGTAAAGCTATACAGTTATCATGACTAAAGGAGAAAATGCCATCACCACCACCAGTGACACCAGCGTTAACCTGGAGGAAGTGGTCCCATGTTCCCATGAGGAAGCAGACATGCGAATATTCGTACATGCTCGGCATGCAGCCATCGAGGGATACAAGTCTCTGATGATTGCAGCTAATGACACGGACATTGTAGTTATTGCCATATCCCTTATGCCTTCTCTTGCTGCAACAGGTCTTGAGAAAATGTGGGTTGCATTTGGCAAAGGGGAGCACAGAAGATGGATCCCTATCCACGAACTTGTGTCTGCCATAGGACCAGAAAAAACGACTGGGATACTCTTCTTCCATGCCTTCACCGGTTGTGATCTTGTATCATCTTTTAATGGCAAAGGGAAAAGATAGCATGGCAGACATGGAATGTATGCAATGAAGCATCAGTCATATTCACGAAACTCAGTCAGTGCCCATCAAAGATTCAGGGATCTGATCTACAAATCCTGGAGAAATGTGTGGTCCTGATGTATGACAGATCAAGTTCAGTTGCGTCAGTGAATGAGGCGAGGCTTGCTCTCTTTGCACGAAAGCAGAGGTCATATGATTTAATTCCACCAACACAAGGGTTACTCAAGGAACATGCCAAGCGAGCTGCATATGAAGCAGGACACATTTGGAGCCAGGCAATAGTCCGCCAGCCAGAGCCTCAGTGTCCATCCGAGTGGGGTTGGTTCAAAGAAGATTACTCGTGGAAGCTCTTCTGGACTGCCCTTGCTCCCATAGCTAAAAGCTGCCAGGAGTTAACGAAATGTGGATGCAAGACACAATGTAGTGGAAGGTGCAAATGCTTCTGTTTGGGACTAAGTTGTACTCCACTATGCAGTTGTTTTTGTCAGACCTAGCTAGTCAGAACAATGAACATTGCAGGGCAGAAAAACATTGCAATAGAACTGGGACATGTTCGTGTTATATTCACCCCGGGCGCATTATGAACGAAGTGCAGATTTTGTTGATGGCATGATACCCATTGCCTATCAAATTGCTTTTAGGAAATACTATAATTTTTTTAAATAATAACGGCAAATTTAAAGTGATAATTCAGCATCAATAACTGGAAATACTGAACAAAACAGAAAAAGACAATTTGGGTGAATCTAAACTCGTATATTAAAGTAATACTTTTGCACCTAAAGCATCATATAGCAGGTAAGGGGTTAATGCCACATCATACATGTGTTTTGATATCATAATCGGTTTCGCCAGTGTTGAAAACATATAAATCGCCACCATGACCTACTGAATTGGACAGATCTATCCAAAGTTATCAGGAAATGTCACCTATTGGGTGGTCATATGGTGGCCATCTTG
>OZ024856.1:27352638-27387638 GCA_964017155.1 Oasisia sp. SBJ-2009
TGATGTATGTATATATGTGTATATTTAGATATATAGATGTATGTATGTATGTATGTATGTATGTATGTACGTACGTACGTACGTACGTACGTACGTACGTACGTACATACGGACGGACCGACGGACGGACGGACCGACGGACGGACGGACGGACGGACGGACGGACGGACGGACGGACGGACGGACGGACGGACGGACGGACGGACGGACGGACGGACGGACGGACGGACGGACGGACGGACGGACGGACGGACGGACGGACGGACGGACGGACGGACGGACGGACGGACGGACGGACGGACGGACGGACGGACGGACGGACGGACGGACGGACGGACGGACGGACGGACGGACGGACGGACGGACGGACGGACGGACGGACGGACGGACGGACGGACGGACGGACGGACGGACGGACGGACGGACGGACGGACGGACGGACGGACGGACGGACGGACGGACGGACGGACGGACGGACGGACGGACGGACGGACGGACGGACGGACGGACGGACGGACGGACGGACGGACGGACGGACGGACGGACGGACGGACGGACGGACGGACGGACGGACGGACGGACGGACGGACGGACGGACGGACGGATAGATTGGTAGACAGATAGATAAATAAAGATACATAGAGAGAGAGAGAGAGAGAGAGAGAGAAAGAGAGAGAGAGAGAGAGAGAGAGAGAGAGAGAGAGAGGGGTGTGGAGAGGGAACGGAGGGAAGGAGGTACGGCGGGAGGAAAAGAGAGAATGGAAGTTGAACACCAGTTTTATAAGGAAATTTAATAGAATTGATTTGAAATATTCAGAAGATTAGGCAACCGATGACTTTGCGCGGATGGCCATTCGATGGCGGATCAACATTCAATATGACTACGGATGCAAACAGGCGTGAATACACGGAGAGAGGCACACAGACCCATAACAGACGCCCGTGGCACGCCGGTACGATCTAGAGAAGGCGGCGCTGGCGGCAGAGGGGCCGGAAGTTGACGAGGACAATCAGGTCCGGTGAATTAACGGCAGAATGAGGGTGGGTAGAAGCAGAACGAATAAACACGAACGGAGATATCGGCATATCGTTGAACTTTACTCACGTGAACAAAGACTCCGGATGAACTGGAAAAGTCACTTGATGCAGGCAGACTACCAAAGAGAACAGAGTTGGAAGCTATAGGAGATGGGGATGGCAACAGCTGTTGATGGTTGAGGAAGGATTTAAAACTGACGAGAGGTGACATAGAGAGGATTGTTGACAGTGAGCAGTGGAGAATAACATCCCTAACAGTAGTGCAGGAGTGCAACAGACCACGGTAAAGAAACAACAGTGTGCGTGTGTTTTCAAAGCTATAATGCATCGCACCTAAATAGATGTTGATTCACGGACTTAGGAAGAATAACGATGGAACTGTTTGACACCGGTAATGAGTGCGAAACGAAGACATGGTGGTTGGCATGAATTATTAAAGACATCTTGACTATACGCACTAGAGCGTAAATATGTATATTATTATAACTAGGCCTACGTCGCATATAGGCGTGAAAATATTTTTTGGGAGAACTACTTGATTTTATTCTGGATTCCCAATGAACTACGTTAGTTGTGTTGTAGGCCACAATATTTCGTTCAGTTATTTTATATTAAGTGTCTTAAGTAACTGTTGAAATGTAGAAATAGCTGCATATCGTTGTCTTGTTGTCGCAGGGGGCATGTCGCAGACGGCAGACGACGAACTGACCGGAAGTGACGCGTCGGCGCCAGGTGGCGAACGCACACTGCGCCGCCTGTTGTCGATCATGCGCATCACGAACGTGACCAAATTATCGAACGGCAGTGGCGAGATTGAAGAGGTCTGCACGCGCCCAGGTATGAAGACGCTCAATCTTTACTCCCAGCCCGTGAACCCGAATTCTTCCCTACTGCCAACGCCATAATTAAGTCGCCTCGCGAGAGTAGGGGGAATGTCGCACAAAGTGGGCCCCTCAACCAAATTGGGCCCCCGCCCGTTTGTCTATTTTTCGCAGTCGTAGGAATAAATTTGTTTTACTGGTAATAACAAACCCACAACTGAATGATACCAGAAAGCGAATTTAAACAGGTTATATCAAAAAAGTTCATATTGCATACTTTTTTTAAACATATTTACATGGTTTGTTGAGTGTTGCAAACCCCTTAATACACTGTGAAAAACAGATGGCAATGGCGTATGAAACTCATTTGTACTAGTCACACTAAACGCAAATTGAAAATAGGTGGCGCGCATCGGTTTTTATTCAACATGGCGGTTGTGCTGACGCGGTAGTGTGTAGACAAAGTGGGCCCCTCGATGGCCCACTTTGTCTGCAGGGCCCACTCTGCCCTCATTATCCATATTTAGAAATATAATGGCACCATCGTTATCATAGCTGTAGGTAACATATGCATTATGATTGAGTGAACCAAATTATACTTTTAATAATGCAACCACATTAATATAAATCATGAATGACAGGCAACTAAACATGTATAATTATATACTGCACATAGGACCTATAATGATCTCACACAAAGCGACAATACAAGCCAAGAAAAGGTTTATTCATGTGCTTGGCAACAAATGTAGATGAAAACGCTATGGGACAGTTACAAAGAAGCCAGAGAACCAGAGCTGTCCCCACCACGACCGGGTCGCCTATTCCCAGTGTGCGAACAAACACCCAGAAACAGCCACAGACGTGGAAGGACCTGATTAATCACATTCAGCCGATACAAACGAGAATTGGTGCTAAAAAAGAAAGCCAGCAACACGTCGCCTAATGACGAGCCACAATCCAGGATAAATGGAATAGCTCGTGGAAGCAAGTTGACGTCTACGAAGCCATTCCGACACTTCGCGAGCAGCAAATCAACTTTGAAAGTAGACATGACGCCATGCCCGTATTGCTGCGAGCTGTTTTCGGACAGCAAACGTCGGGCGGCGAACAATATCAGATGCGGGGAATGAAAAGCGTCGGCATAGTAGGGTTGTGCCTGATATAGTGGCGAGGCATCTACATATGAAATATGCACTCATGAGTGACTTGTGACTTGTCAGAAGGGGGCATACTTTGCCTGCCCATTTTTTGAAGACACGTTTCTGAGTGATTTGCAGACGCTCATTGCAAACATAAAACAAACTCACACTGCATTACATGTTTACATGTTTGTTAGATAAAGGTTGGAAGTTAATGTTCCTGAAAATAAATGCTAATTTATTAATATTTGGGAAATGTTTGCCGTTTTTGCTTAGCTTGTAACAGTGCTTATATTGTACATTTCTATATTTTGTGCCCAGGGGCATGTCGTGAGTATAACAGATGGTTGTAAACAGTTACCAACGAACGCGAATGAACCCGTACACACACACATACATACATACACACACGCACGCACGCACGCACGCACGAACGCACACACGCACACACGCGCACACACACACACACACACACACACACACACACGTACACCCACTCACACGCGCGCACACACAGGCACACGCGCGCGCGCACACACACACACACACACACACACACACACACACACACACCGCGTATGAACATTGATAGTCCCCGGTGGACACTTCACTCTAAACAGTCGTTACCCAGTGCCTCTCCGCTCCGCCTGCCCTCACACCTACTCGTGCCTATTCCTCGGGGTTTCCTCGACCGCTCCCCGTGTTTTAAACGTGTTTGTGATTGTCTACGCACGCAACGAGCTATGACGTGCGCAATTTGGCAACCCGGCAGCAACACACTTCGATATTACGAGTCTTATCTTTTAATAGCGTTCTGGGCGGGACAGCAACAGTCATTACTTGGAATTGTGACTGGTTTGATGCGCGCTGTCTCGCTCGTGCCAACTCATTTACGATCGCAGTTTCTGCTTTGGCGCTCTGGTCGCAGCGATGTCCAAACCACAATAGATTTTACACAGACGGCCATTATAATCTGTCTTCTGCTGGGTGGGTTCTTTGTTTATAGATTTTCTTTAGTGTAGACAATTCGTGAATATTAGATGGTTCGTTTTTATCAGAAAATCCAACTAAGCCTGATACCTGTAACTGTTGTCCCGATGTGATGATAGGTGTTGAAATGTTGTTGGATAGCCACTGTGAGAATACGCGAGAGAAATGCATATGTTTAATGGTATCTTGTGAGATGTCTAGTACATTCAATATTCACCGGACCTATATTTCCTATATAAAAGTGCTCGAAAAAAATTCATACCAAGACGTTATTTTCATATGCTATATTCATATATATTGCACACGTTCAGTAATTGCGGGCGGACACTCAATGTGGTATTACGCCTCCTCAGTCAGTGTGCGTGCTTGTGTCTATCGAGCGGGCGTGGAAATGACTTGCTATCGGCATTCGTTCTGACCAGTCATGCCGCACTTAATGGGCCGGCAAGGCAGTGGAGTTTGGCGGCTGTAGATCGCCTCGCACGAGGGGTGTGGTCAATGATCGTGCAAGGACGGCGGTCATTCTAGTCACGAGTCACACATGGAGCAGCCATCAAATGCATGCCGTTTTAAAGATGGCCGCGTTGTGATTTGATGTATTGCGAGAAGGCGCTGCCGGTTCGGTATCAATCCCAAAAGCACGTCAGCAAGCCGCAATGATGCTGAAGCTTAACTCGTTTATACAATCGTATTGATGCCCTTCAATTATTATTATGTTTTGGCCAATAGAAGCTGATGTTACATGTAATGTTCTGGGAGAAGTTTCGGCCAATAGAGGCTGATGTTACATGTTCGTGACTCGGAGATCATGACGCTGAGATTAATGTCGGTCCGGTCTTAGTTTTGGTCGTAAAAGAACCACCGATGACGAAAAGCACCCTGGCAGTGACCACACTCAGTGCCAGCATAGAAAGATCCGCTTGGCGGTAATGTTCTGAAAGAGGCTGACTAGTTGAATGAGACCCCATAAGATCATAACATTGTAACGACAACATATACGTTGTTGAGTAGCTTGTCATGCTTACAGCCATGGAGTCCGTAGCTGAACGAAGTAGATCTGAGTGTTTCTTCACATTGCGTGGAAAATATCGTCGAAATAGTATCAATCACCTCCGTAATCTTGTCACAACTCGTTGCAGAGGTCTACATCTTAGTTACGGAAAGTTTCCATTCTATTTGCTGTTAAACGTCACTGAATCCGTTGACGGAAGGTTATTCCAAGGCTCTATGTAGAAGAAATACGGTTGCATTGTCTGATAGCTACCTCGTGGAAAGTGTCCATTGACACCAACGAGTAGGATTTCAATTATAAATGCCATCTGTTATCAGTCGTTCGGGCTTTCTAGTTGGCCTTTAGTAGTTCAGCGTATTTTATTCTCCTTCTCTCCCTACGTTCTGTCAAATCGCCAGGAATGGCGTGTGGGCACATGCCTATTTATATATTACGTTTACTTGGCAGTACCGGTGCATATCGACATTTATAGCGATGTGAATGTCGTTTTGCCAACATATCACATTAATGTTTAATGCTTTCGCTTCATGCACTAGTGTTTTTCTGTTAGGTTATTTCGAAATGTAATTATGATATCGCTATCTCTTTTATTTGTATGGTCGCTCGCTCGCTCGCTCGCTCGCTTTCTCTCTCTCTCTCTCTCTCTCTCTCTCTCTCGGTCTCTCTCTCTCTCTCTCTCACACACACACACACACACACACACACACACACACACACACACACACACACACATACACACACTCTCTCTCTGACTCTGACTCTGTCTCTCCCTCTCTCCCTCTCTCCCTCTCTCCCTCTCTCCCTCTCTCCCTCTCTCCCTCTCTCCCTCTCTCCCTCTCTCCCTCTCTCCCTCTCTCCCTCTCTCCCTCTCTCCCTCTCTCCCTCTCTCCCTCTCTCCCTCTCTCCCTCTCTCCCTCTCTCCCTCTCTCCCTCTCTCCCTCTCTCCCTCTCTCCCTCTCTCCCTCTCTCCCTCTCTCCCTCTCTCCCTCTCTCCCTCTCTCCCTCTCTCCCTCTCTCCCTCTCTCCCTCTCTCCCTCTCTCCCTCTCTCCCTCTCTCCCTCTCTCCCTCTCTCCCTCTCTCCCTCTCTCCCTCTCTCCCTCTCTCCCTCTCTCCCTCTCTCCCTCTCTCCCTCTCTCCCTCTCTCCCTCTCTCCCTCTCTCCCTCTCTCCCTCTCTCCCTCTCTCCCTCTCTCCCTCTCTCCCTCTCTCCCTCTCTCCCTCTCTCCCTCTCTCCCTCTCTCCCTCTCTCCCTCTCTCCCTCTCTCCCTCTCTCCCTCTCTCCCTCTCTCCCTCTCTCCCTCTCTCCCTCTCTCCCTCTCTCCCTCTCTCCCTCTCTCCCTCTCTCCCTCTCTCCCTCTCTCCCTCTCTCCCTCTCTCCCTCTCTCCCTCTCTCCCTCTCTCCCTCTCTCCCTCTCTCCCTCTCTCCCTCTCTCCCTCTCTCCCTCTCTCCCTCTCTCCCTCTCTCCCTCTCTCCCTCTCTCCCTCTCTCCCTCTCCCTCTCCCTCTCCCTCTCCCTCTCCCTCTCCCTCTCCCTCTCCCTCTCCCTCTCCCTCTCCCTCTCCCTCTCCCTCTCTCTCTCTCTCACGTCAGCGGCAATGTCTAAGGCTAATTTACATTCAGCGCTTAACATGATCCTGTGATGTACAATTAATCCTAACACAGGATATCATGTTGCCATTGTTCAAGTATAAGGGTGCGAGCATGCACAAACAAACACACACACATACGCACACACATACGCACGCACGCACGCACACACACACACACACACACACACACACACACACACACACACACACACACGTACACGCACGCACTGCTGAACCTCTTGGTCGATACGTTGCTCACTATACGTGCGACTCCGCAGGAACTTACATTTAATTAGGACCGGATTATCCGATTCATGTCGATATCAAGCCTCAAGGAATAACTAGTCGTAATTATCAACAGTTCGAAAATCGAACATGATATGACTACATGTGCGTGCTCGTTGCAACCCGCGAGGCTGTCTTGTGTGGGTGCGGCGTCGTCTGTCAACAGCACAGATATTCGTTTATTCTCTTCGAAACATAGTTTGACAGGACAATTACAGTGAAATCAACGCAGTGCGTCACGTAAAATGGATATACAAATCTGATGTAAATCTTGTGAAAGGTACCTTCAATGTAACTTTAACTTTTAACTTCACCGTAAATCTAACTTAAAGCATAACTTATTTTGCGCAAATTAACTATTTGTACTTGAAGACTTTGATGGAAACTCTCAAATACTCTGTCTCACTCTGTCTCTCTCTGTCTCAACCCCCCTCTCTCTATATATATCCCTCTCTCTCTCTCTGTCTCTGGCTGTCTGTCTGTCTATCTCTCCACCTCTCTTTCTCTTATCCCCCCCCCACACACACACACTCTCTCTCTCTCTCTCTCTCTCGATATTCCGATATTTGTCTGTCTGTCTGTCTGTCTGTCTGTCTGTCTGTCTGTCTGTCTGTCTGTATTTCTCTCCCTCCTTCCTTCCCCTCTCCCTCCCTCTTTCTTTCTGTCTGTCGGTCTCCGTAACTGTATCTGTTTCTACCTCTGTCTCTTTCCACATCTCTCTCTCTCTCTTTCACGCACTCCCTCTGTCTCTCTCTGTAGGATACTTTACTTCTCCTGGCACAGACGCAGGATAGAAGGGACACGCGGCTTCCATTGTATCTTCTGAAAGACACAGGCAGTGTGAAGCGAACGAATTTGTCCACGTTCCGAAACGGCGGTCTGTACCAGCATTCGAACCCGGCTTCCTTCAACCGCCAACCAGGCAACTCCTCGATCATTGCTCCCCGTTTGCCTGACCTTTAAATGCGCGCTGGAAATAGAAATCACGTCATGTCTTGTGAAAGTCCGCATCGACCGTGGTATTATTAGGCTGGTGACGATTGTAACGCGGATGGATGGGTCTTTGGGTCTTTTCAGCGATGATCTCTCGCTACACATAGCAACTGACAGGCGACTAAACGGAAGTGTGTCATATAGCATGCGCAGACGTTGTTTATTTCGCTGTACATGCATTTCTAGAGGACATGTGATATGAAGAAGAAGATGAATTCTGTTTTATTCGACCGACCAGTATTTCAAACAATTTCAAAAACCATATCCATGTCAAACAACTTAGAACCAATACAAATATAAAAATCACAGCAAACATGGTAATAATGTATAATAACTAAAAATACAACGTACGGTCAGGAGACCACACTAGTCATTTTTATTAATATATTTTCCTTTCCTTTCCTTTCCACTATGCTGATGTGACTCAGAGCCTGGTTTCCAATTATTTAGGTCCAAACAAAGTTACCTTATCATTATAATAATTATATAAAATATTTCGCTTCGCCGCATAAAGTGAAAGCCGTACATAGTAAATTGAAATGTTATACACAGACTTGAGTATAGACAATATTTAGGCATTAAATATATATATATATATATATATATATATACATATATATACATATATATATATATATATATATATATATATAGATATATATATATATATATATTATAACACACACACACACACACACACACACACACACACACACACACACACACACACACACACACACACACACACGAACACTAATTTGCATAGAACTATGCAAATGAATAATGTTCACGTAATTACTACACTGGTCATGGGAAATTCGTTCCGAAAACATGTTCAGTCCAATGAAATGGCCATTCCACACAATGAACCATGTCATGTGAGCGAGCATCTACCAGTACGCCATGCCTGGTATGACTACTAAGAGTTTGTGAAGAAAGATATAGCCAAAGATCTCGTAATTGAAGACATTTCCACTTGAGTCGTTCAGTCCCTTGTGTACGTTGTCCACGGGGTGACCCTCTCCTATGGTAATGCCATTTGAACACAGCGTCACGCCGCTCATCAGTCGCTAATACGTCCGGCAAGGGGGAAATCTAATTGTCGTCCGCTTATGTCCTTTGCACAATCGCCCTCCGCATCGTCGGAGATAAACACGTCCGCACAAATTGTATGGAATTAGCAGTCGAAGGTCATTTTCGGCGCTCTTTATGAACCGAGCACTCTGCTCGTTAAGTGTACGACCAATCACAATTAAAAGGATATTGTCTAGATATCGATTTAGAGAACGTCCTGTCTCGTGATTATAGACCGTTTACGTTTGGCTTCTTGATTCATGCAACAGCGCCATTTCGTTTGGCTATCTAAGCGAAGCTGCAGTAAATAAGGTTGTAATATTATCCATTCTATACAAGCAAGTGTAGCGCTACTTGTGTGTGCATTTCCCACGTGCGCACATTTTCACGTGAATATTTATATATCGTGCTATGTCTCCGTTTCGTCTCTCGTGCAATGATTCTTGTGAACGTGTCTTTTTGTGCAATGTTTCATGTGAACATTATTAACTTGTGAAGTGATATTTGTGAGCATGTTTCTCTTGTGTAATGCTAGTTGTAAACGTTTCTGGTACGCTGATACTTGTGAACATAGTTCCGTCGTGAAGTGCCATTTGTGAACATTTTTCTCCCGTGCAATGCTATTAGAGGGGTATTTTCTCTCCGACCACCAATATCTCCAATGTTACTTTTCAATTTAACAATTACTTCAGCACATAGATGCTACTCCTAGAAATTCCCATTGACTCACCATATATCGAAAAGGAATCTATTTTGTGTACCAATTAACTTCGTGTGTAACAATTAATTGGGCTCGATCCGCCTATGGTGTCCGTATATGGTATGGTATTAATGATTAATAAAATATAATGATATATATATATATATATATATATATATATATATATATATATATATATATATATATATATATATATATATATATATATAATTAAATAAAGGCAAAACATACATAATATATATAATTTGGGACACGAAAGAATCAATTTTCGGTTCCCAAAGGATCCTTTTAAAGGCCGTTCTGTGGGAACACAGAAACCAGCAAATAGAAGTCGTACGTTCACACGAAAATAGCAGCCATAGGCGAAGGTTGGCTTAATTGCAATGAACTATCACTTTCACACGGCATCTTCCGTTGGGTCATACAGCGAATACGACCAATCGATGTGATTGCTGTACCGCATGAACTAATCAAAAAGCTCGGGAGGCAGAACCTTGTTCGTAAAATCAATAGAATTTAATTTGTCAGAAACTATGATCCTAGCTGCAATCAAAGTTGCTACATGTACTCAACATCGCGTTTGTTGGTAGGCATACTGAGAAAGCGAGAGAGAGAGAGAGAGGGGGGTGGCAGGGAGAGGGAGAGAAGGGAGGGAGGCAGGGAGAGGGGAGGGAAGGAGGGAGGGATGGATGGAGGGAGAGAGAGCAGAGAGAGAGAGAGAGAGAGAGAGAGAGACAGAGACAGAGAGAGAGACAGAGAGACAGAAAGAGATAGAGAGAGATAGAGAGAGAGAGAGAGAGAGAGTGAGTGAGTGAGTGAGTGAGTGAGTGAGTGAGTGAGTGAGTGAGTGAGTGAGTGAGTGAGTGAGTGAGTGAGAGAGAGAGAGAGAGAGTTGATGTACCTTTGTAAGGTGGTGATATACGATGTCAATCGGTTTCCTTGTGATTCTACTGATTTGCAGGGTTCATTGTCGTCTTCTGATTTCTTTAATCACGTCTGTCTGTAATATTTGCTTTCGCTCTTATGCAGATGTTTGTTCTCTATAAATTCTTCTTGTCATCATTGTTTGTCCTAGCGTTGTCTGCACTTGGTGAGTATTTCCGTGCCGGATGTTATTCCTGGAAGTAGGGCCTAGGCATTGAGTTAATGATTCGTCTCGTCAATATGTCGCCGTTTTTGGCGAATGCTGTCCAGTCGCCCGCGAGTCTTCTTTGAATTTCGGTGTCATAGTTTCTAAAACACATCTAGAATCAACTAGCAACATAATCATAAAAACAGAACTAAGCCAAGCCAAGAAATTCAGAAACTAAAATGAATGTGGAAGAGACTCGCTACGAAAAAACGCCACAATAGTTCCAAACCATGCCCTAGAGTGGAGCCCTCGGGGGAGGGGAAAGAACCTGGCCACGAAATAACTAGGTCGGTCCCACGTCTGAGGGAATTAAAAAAGTTTGGTACCACCTCAAATTAAATATTGTAGAAGACTTGATATAATATTATTATAACAGGCGTGCTTCAATTCGGCTCTACGCTCTAATTGGAGCGAACAAGATTAAATAGACACGCAAACTAGACACGGCGACTGATGTACATAAGACGTGTGCAATGCAATCAAACGGAAACTGGCTCTTGGTCTATCGTTGTTATCTCCATTCAACCTGTGTGCATCGCTTCTCATCTCATCGGCGTGGACCGTGGGCGCCGTAGGTCCGACCGCGTGCCATTAATTACACTGTCTTAGCCACAACAGAACCGTAAGTAGAGCTCTACGTACGATCACTCCAATGAATAGTTATCACTGACAGTTTCCGATCGACAAAACAACGTTGCCACGGCGACAGTCCTTCCGAATGTAAACTCGATTCCATTTAAGTATCCCAATTCGTAATGATCTATTTGCGACGCGCCGGTCCGGAGTACGCCATGACAGCGGGCGGCGATCGTTGACAACGAGATCCGGTGACCGACAACACGTCGGGACGTCTCCAATAGCGGACGTGACATCACGACAGCGCAGCTCCAAGATCCCCGTTTGTCGGGTGATTAGTCGGGGGAACGATAGCGGTCTTTAAGCAGTTTTGAACGCCGTACGCCTAGATAAACCACACTGTCGATATGGCGATCGAATACAGAGTTCAACTTGAGTAGGTACAGCGAGAAAGTGTGAATTACACGATCGGAAGTTTGACATTTGACGGAGGCCATCTGCAGCGGAAACGTAGGCAACTTCAACAAGCGTCCTAATTTGACGTCGACTTCACTTCCCGTCGAACAATCCGTGCAGACAGGTCATGCCGCATCAGTTCCCCCGACAGTCGACGAGCTTCTTCACGTTGCCTTCACCGACCCTTTGACATTTGACAGCGTTCTCCACGCCGGGACGCCAACAGCGTGGCGCCACCAGCGCCTTCAGAACGCAATTTTATCTCCGCGCAGCGGCGCATCAAATCTGGGGACGTGATCTATTGGACAATAAACATTAATGCCATCGCTGTCGGTTTTTCCTCGAACGCTAAACGGATTACTTTGGCCCATTAAGCATCTGGCGGTAATGGCGGCTACATCCAGGGGATTTGTTTATTAAAAGGAAATGGAACCGGATCTGTTTGACGACGATGTACTGACAGCGTGGCCGTGCAGCGGAGTCAACTAAGATGATGAAATTGAATGCGCCATACATTCATCGTGCAAAGATACATCATGCCAGGAGATGAAGCGGTTGCTGCGACGCAGATACATTCAGTCACATCAGACATAATCATAACGTATAATAAAGTAATATAAATAAACAAGTAATGACAAAGTATATTATTGACTCACTCACTCACTCACTCACTCACTCACTCACTCACTCACTCACTCACTCACTCACTCACTCACTCACTCACTCACTCACTCACTCACTCACGCACGCACGCACGCACGCACTCACTCACTCACTCACTCACTATAGTGTTTGTCGGTCTAGTCTTCAAACTGATGGCTTAATTAGCACGAGTCGAATGTTGCAGCCGCTTTCGTGAGCAGTTGTTATTAACAATTTATCCCACAATTGCCGCTGACCCACCGGCGAAAACACACAAATGTTTAGTCAGAAATGAACTGAAGCCGCACTAAATGTAATTAGTTTGACCGGTGGAGGAAGTAATTGCATCACAGCGTCGACCGATGTAATACAGAGGCGGAAGTAACATCCAGGACGACCGTCGTCCAGGAACTGTTTCTTGCAAGACCAGACACACTTCGTCCAGGGCCCATGACCTTGTTCAGTTGGTGCTATACGATTCAACAAGACACCCGTCAAAACATTGTTGCTACATGATCGTTCGACAAGGCACCCACTAGGACCTTTTTGCCATAAGACGTTTGAAACGAGACCCCGGCAGGACCTTTTTGTTAAAAGGCAGTTCAGACAAAGAAATGTCAAGGCCTATATGAAAATCAACCGGGAATCTGAGAGGAATTGGTCACACCACAAGAACGTCCTTCAGGAAGCGCGAGCCAGAGCAACGTCTTCAACAGACCCGCCGCCAATGTGAAGGAACTTCTTGTAATCTGGGCATCATCCTGGCCTAGTTGCTGAACATCCGAAATCTGTTTGGACGACGTTGTCTCCTGACCGTCAGCCGTCGGCATGCCGTTAGTCTTCGCCACTTGAACATCGGCGAGACTGAGAGGCCCTTAGGATCGCGTTGCCACATCGGCATTGCTCAGGAATCCAGCCACCATTGTGAGATTCGCGCCCGACCACACTAAGACCTCGTGAATATCGTCCGGCAGAAATCAATACGTCTTCCTACAAGTCATCATAAGAAGCGTGTTGCTAAATACTCCGTGTTACCGCGGATTATTGAGTTAGGAAAATCGTTACTATCGACATGATTACTATATTGTGATACATGACACCACATTGAGTGAGTGAGTGAGTGAGTGAGTGAGTGAGTGAGTGAGTGAGTGAGTGAGTGAGTGAGTGAGTGAGTGAGTGAGTGAGTGAGTGAGTGAGTGAGTGAGTGAGTGAGTGAGTGAGTGAGTGAGTGAGTGAGTGAGTGAGTGAGTGAGTGAGTTTAGACTCATCGTCGTCAATAGTGTTTTTGCCCCATGTTTATCTGACATCGACTGACTACATCCGCAGCCATCTTGTTTTAGACCGGTAGTACAAGATTAAACTGCATATACTCATTGTATGTGCTTGGTTGGAATTATAATATATATATATATATATATATATATATATATATATATATATATATATATGTAAGTATGAATATATATATATATATATATATATATATATATATATATATATATATATATATATATATATAATTTAATTAGATAATGCACCATTTAACCAAGTAACCGAATTAACACATTGCATACATAAAGTAAAAGTATAATCACGTGGGAAAATCGAAGCTTTTTCGAGAGGAGGATAGGTTATTTATTCTGGTGTTAAAAAAATAAAAGCGTGAAAGTATTGTGTAATGGAAAGACAGACCACGACAGTAATGGCAGTTTGTTGTTCACGGTACACATTATCAGTGAATAGTGACGCTCTTGAATTCTACAAATAATGTATGATTGCGTCAAGTAACAAAAACTATTTATTTCTAACCCACAAAGAGCTACTGAAAAAATAACAACAGTTGTTAATCATTTTAATTGACAAGTACTACGGACTAATTGGATTTCGTTCAGCTCCAGTTACGAAAAACATCGTTTTAAACCAACTTAGCGACACCAATGACAATTGCATGTTTGCATAGAACTAATTACGTCAGCACGGCGACATTATCGATTCACATTGTTTTCCTGCTCTTCAAACAAGATTTAACAAGATTGCCGCCTAGGGAAAAAACCAAGACCTTGATGTATCCCGGTTATCGAACTTCCAACGCCATTTCTGAATCAATCGTTTTGATATATTCCTCAATACTATGTTTTTAATGTCCAATTAATTAATGCGTATTTATGGTTTTGCCCAGTCAAATAATCATTGTGAATATCACGTCTCTTCGATACGACGAGAGGAAAGCGTTCCTCGACCAAAAGCCTAGTGCACTCGAAACCTCTCGAGCCACGCGCGCACGGTGTGAGCAGGCAGCGGGCAGCCCGCAGCACAAAGACCACAGAGCTGCACTTCGAATGGTCCTCAGTCCATTCCGCACGCCAGTATATTGCTCTACGCTGTGTGACGCTGAAGACACGCTAATTAAGCCCGAAGAATAATTGCATCTCAATACACCTGCCAGTATACCCGTATATTTTACATGTTGTTTTGCCTTGTTGGCTATAAATCCTTTGTTCGCAGTGTTTGCATAATATGTAGGGGAGACCGGGGCTAGTTTTAACAAAGGTAGGTTGTAACAGGGGGATAGCAGACAAAACTGCTAATGCAAATTATTCTGCAAGACGAGAGCATGTTCATCAATAGATTTGAGCATGTCGTGTGTAATATCACGTGAATCCGTCGACACGCCTTCAAGTTACGCCATTTTAGAGAAAAGAGGTAGTACCGTACCGTGGTAACTTGCAACAATTTAGGACACCTCATACAACTCATTATGCCACAAATATGTAATAAGCCAGGCATGTAATTATGCACCGACTATCTTAGGGAGATATGTGGGAATCCTTTGGCTGGACAAAGGCTTCGATTGGTTAAGAAACCTACCCGCAATCCTGAAATGTGTTGTTTTGGTTACAACTTCACTAGTATTCCTTTGTTGTAACTTAATAAAAAAACATCATTTGCAGTGCGGAGTGGAAATACGTTAGAACAGTTATGACAATTAAACACATATTTGGCAACTAGAGCAACCAAGAGTTTCGGGGCTGCAAGACAAAGCTGGATGACAAATACTGCAGAACACGTCAGTAATGAAGTGATAAGTAGGCCGATAAATAGTCTATTAATACGTGATCAGTCACAGAAAGTTAGAATTCTTTTCCAATTCTCAGTGGCTGTGAGAACAGAATAAAATCGATAGAACACGGACTAGAGGCTACCATGGCGCGAAACGAAATGGCGGCACAGTGGCGGAAAAGAAAAAATTGTTACGCGAATAACGATGCAATCAAAAACCTGTCAGATCACTGCCGAGATGGATAATGACCGTTTGACAACGAGGGATTCGGCGATTGTCGAGTCTGAATGGTTTGCTCTTCTGGGGGAGATTGAATCCTGCAGCAGACTACATGTAGCGCTGCGCGTGGCATCATAAGCATGTGTGTTTCTGTTCCCTTCGTGGGTTTGTTTATCCTTTTTGCTCCAGCGTTTACTGCGACTGTACGGAGCAAATATGGTGTGACGTTACCGGTAACATTTGGGAACCGTTTCACTAAGGTAAATAGCTCTAAAGGAACATCACCGGTTGGTTTGGAGCCGATTTCATACTTGCTGCGCCGTATCTCTTTAGGGAGTCGGGTGAAATATGTGCAGGCGACGATTCTCCATGGCATGTGCTGTCCATGTCTCACTGCGGTACCACAAGAGGCTGAGGACACAAGCCATGCACAGTAGAACCTTTGTCCTCAGCGTGTGTGCACCGTTTTCTTACACTGTCTATAACTTCTTCACTAGTGGACATGGCAAAAGAAGCTTTGCTTATGGTGTGTGTTAATTAGCATCGGAGGATTCGTTACTTGCTAATGTTGAGCTCGGTCGTGGGCAATATCTAGGGTGTGCTCGTTGGTGTCGATGCATGGAGCATTGCGGACATCCTTTTTGTGTTTTTGATACTGATGGTCACGCACAACTATGTACAGACATCCAAACCAAGGCTCCGTGCAGGGTAGTGGACTGTAAGTGTAGCATCATTGGCAAAGTTAATTTTTCGAATTGTGGTTTTTGTTTTCAGACGGGCTACATTGATGAGCTATTAATTGGTGTGAATATAAATGCCGTTCCCAGAGGTTATATGCCTTCTTCGGAGGATTTCTGTTGCAAGCAACAAAAACAACAACAACTAGATCAACTTAAATTGAACGTATCAGTGCTGATTGCAATACCTTCGTTGCATTTCATTCGTGACACGCACATTAAAATATTGTGAATGATGAGATATTTTTGGGGGAAATGCAAATACAACTGCCACTGACAAAAATCAAATGCTTTACATTGATCTAATAATTTGTAGCATATAACTACGGTCTGAAATGCCATGACAAGTCGCTGTAAGTGCAATGGACGTAACATAACGCATGTAGAATTCAGCTGACACGTTGTCTCCGACGCTGCCACCGACATGAAGACTATCGAGTTTGTATCGAGTCTAGACTTTATCACTTGTATGCATCACATGCGTTGCTCCAATTCTAGTATCCATGTATCTCGAGCCATTCGCCGAGGAGGAGATTAGTCCGATGCGTCTTCGTGGTCCTTAAGGGATGTAACTACGGATATATACACAGGAATACGTCGATAGCAATACTGCCCAAGATCAGGGATAAGAGAAAGGCTAGTGTGGCTGTGAAGGGAAGAAGTTGGTAGTGTTCTGCATTGGTGTATGTAAGCAGTACTGTTTAATTGATTCCTAGGCATTTATTTATCTCAGAATTTTGTTCAATGGATTCATTGGCATTTTTCTGTTAATTTGTTTGAAACGTGTGATTGCGTTGTCAAACCTCGTAAATCGCTGCAATATCATTGGGTTTTGCCTAGCGTCGTGCCACAGCAGTTTGTTCTACCAACACAATCTCACAGCGTGTTACTGTCCACTCACATATGTTGTATGGGAACTTTTTGTATATGTACTAATGTGGAAGAATGCTAACCGCCCAGATACATACATGCTGACTCAGCTGACATTTTAGGGAATTTCTCGGATCTTAGGCATGTCTTTCGGTCTTTTGGCAAATGTCTCTGAATTTATCTTCAAACCTCCAAAAACACCGTCTTCCAATGTCGTCACCCGAGATAGAGCGACACCACTTGAGACGTGATGAGCCGGTGAAGTTACGGCTAAAAATCGTCAACGCACCGCCGCCATATTTCGGTGAGATGATCCGAGACAGCGCGACGATGTACCGCGACACAGGGGCACCAGGCGTGCTGTAGCCCTGATTAATTCCCGGATTCCAAATGAAAACATCAAATCCCAACAAAACATGTGTGTTTGGTGTGTCCATGTAATATACACACATGCACACACGCACACACACACCCGCACGCTCGCAGGTACACACACGCTCGCGCACGCGCACGCGCACGCACACGCTCACGCACACGCACACGCACACGCACACGCACACGCACACGCACACGCACACACACACACACACACACACACACACACACACATACACACTCTCTCTCTCTCTCTCTCTCTCTCTCTCTCTCTCTCTCTCTCTCTCTCTCTCTCTCTCTCTCTCTGAGCGTTAACGGAATGTCTGCTACCATAACTTGAGAGCTCTAATGCAGTGGCACGGAACTCATTAACACTACTCATTTAATTACAACGTAAGTGCTACGAAATATCACATTCAACACGTAGAGCTCGGTCGACTTGGGCCTCTTTGCAGGCGGATTAACGGCGGATCGATCGTGGTGTGTGGTCAGCGGCGATTCCTTTCTCAAACACGAAGATTCACAACACGACTTCAGCCATCTTATCAGAAGCACTAGAATACGGCAAACAAATTGGACAGCCACAGATGAATCATCCGGCTGATGAAGATATACCTTCCATTATGTCGCGCGATATCGGAAGCAATTTCCTCCGGCGCTGCTCAAAAATGTCATCCACCCAAAGCGCCACACGACGGATAACAGTTGCACAACTTCCTTATCGCCGTCTAGTGGGATGCTGTTTCCGGTCGACGTCGGCGTCATTACGACAGGGCGCGGTCGTCACCGCAGCGATCCCCGACATGAATTCCCGCAATTGTTCCAGAGGGAATTTGTTAACAAGATTTACCACTCAGGTGGCACTTACTGCCGAGCATAACTGCAGTGGTCCATCAGGCGTTTGATATGTAACAACGCCTCTTGTGTATGCAGCAAAGGCGGTCTCAATTTCACGTCAATGCGATAAGAAGAAATGGCGTTCTGTGACAAAATACCAGAAAGCAATAGGCACGGACGCACACACGCACGCACGCGCACATACACGCACACAAAAACAAACACACACAAACACATATGCAACGCAATGTATAAAATCGACAACAAGACCAAGCCATTTTGGATAACGAATACTCTAAATTGATTGAATGATCTGGATTTGTCAGTGTTGGATTTGTGTTTCGATAAGTCGCACATTGCCTCTTTCAACTGACAACCGTCGTCATCATGCGGTAGTGAGGTGACGTCTCCCCGTCTTACCATAGCTCTAGTCCACAGACCGCCTGTCATTAGGAGTCGTGTTGGTGGTGTAAGTCTTCTCTTCTTCACTAGCAGGTGGACAATCAAAGGCATCCTTTAGCGGGAATGTGTTCAACAAAGCCTTCTGAAGTAACTGTGTATAACTGTTCCAGTCAACATGACTATCTCTCTGAGCTGCATTGCTCCATCGTATAAGACAATCTCTTCAGTGGCCTTGGACATCCTGTCTTCAAGCTTCGAGCCGTCCGGTTTGCCGGGGCTAACACTGGCGCTCTCCAGTTGATAACATCTGAGAGAGGTTATCATATCCAGCAACCCTTTAATTACAAATGGTTCACCTGTCCGGTGGTGCATGCGTGGACGTACACATTATGGTACCTGTCGTCGTTGCCTTTCTTTTGGCTTGCTTATGGTGCCCTAGTGTCACGTGTCACCGAACAAGTGTCACCCAAGGTCGTAATTCAAACCTGCCATTAACACATAAGTATATTTAACGTGCTCTTCAAGACTGTTATTAGAATAACGCCTATTACATCAACTTACAAGGCAGTCTCCAGATTGCTATGCGACGTCGTTCAACCTGCTCAACAATATACAACGACAATGCTTCAGGAAAACAGCTGCGAAAAGGTCCAAAAAGCAAAAGCAATCACATAGAGACAGACATGCTGCTAACAGAGATAGTTCAACGGCTGAAAAAGAGTTCGCCGATTAAATATAAATAAAGTAAGAAAAGTATTTCATTTTGAGAGAGAGAGAGAGAGAGAGCAAGCGCGAGAGAGAGAGAGAGAGAGAGAGAGAGAAAGAGAGAGATTGAGTGAGTGAGAGAGAGAGAGAGAGAGAGAGAGAGAGAGAGAGAGAGAGAGAGAGAGAGAGAGCACTTTCGTACGTCATATATCTCATGATTATGGACTGAGTCACGGCACCACAGCACACAGCATAATCAATACGGTTAAGACTCCACGATGCTGTGAGTGAAGTCTTCCCTTCCCTCGTCGACGGAGAACGTGCTGATGTCATGGGACACGTCCGACGATACTTTCACGCACACGCACGTATATTTAGCCTCCCCAAAATAACAGGATTTAAAAAACAAGGTCTTTGTGCTGTTCGACCTTCCCGAAAATCTCTCTCAGCAGCCTCCCGTCTTCGTAGTTCCAACTTGTCAGCAGTAACCTCAATATCTCGTCGCTATATACGGGTCTGCTCTGGGTGCAGCTTGTGACCACTTTCCGACGGCAGTGACGATGTATATGCGTGCAGGGGGATATATACCATGACGTTGCCGTCCGCCATTACTCGTGGTAGTCCTGCCCAATAGGATTGGCATTGTGCAGTTTGTACGAAGTTCTTGATGTAGAACTGCGTAAGTAGAAATGACTTTATGCGCGGCGTGGCAACATAGCTGTCGAATTTTTCAAACAGTGACTGGGTGCGCATGGATGCAAGTGTCATTTGGCCATGAGGCATATCGCCGGGTGATTCTAGCAGAAATGAAGGTGTGTTAGGTAACTCAGGTTAGAGGTTAGTTTGTGGGAGAAAAAGGTGAGAGAATTTAACGCATTTTGTATATGTATATTTGTATGTATGTATGTATGTTTATATATATATATATATATATATATATATATATATATATATATATATATATATATATATATATTTAGCACATATGTGAATGACTGGAGGCTAAATAGTGTCTGAAATTTAGAATACTCTAGTTTAAATACCCTAGCAAAAATCAAAGATATGTTACAATGGCCGCTTACGGGAAAATATATTGTGGTGTTTACCCTTCATGGATAGAAATGGCCCTCTTCGGTTCTACTTAACGTAACTATCAGCCTATGGTGGGTGAATGTTATTTGTTGCCTCACCAGACAGAATATCTGTCTGGCAGTGACTATCGAAGGCCAAGTGTACATACGTCTTTCTCACAAACGACCGTGGTTTGGCAGTCCCATCACGTCACCAGCCGGCAGACTAATATTGTGCAGCATCGTAATTGAACTGTAGCAACTATTTTAATCCAAGCGCGACGCACGAAGAAACGCACAGGCCATATATTTCCATATCGCACCGTCGCGCGCAGAGGCAACTCGGCTAGAGCCAGATTACAAACAGTAACAATCTCCGACAATCACGTCACACCTATTCCCTATATGGTATGGCGGTTCGGGTATTTTGCTCTGGCTGTAACTTGTGATTAGTTCAGTCTGTAGTAGTAACGATGTATCTGTGTTGAGACAAACGAGCTTCGTCGTCTAATATCTTGCATCAGCTACCGGGCGAGCGCAGTAGTTGGCAGGATACGCTCGCCAACATCCACGAGGGTTGTCCGTCACTTCCAGTTGTTTGACTAATGACTACGCACTAATTGGGTTCCATGTCACTCGTTAACACAGCGTGGATTGCGTTGCGCGTACTGCAGCTGGGTATTCGCTTGTCTGTTGATACTCTGGTTGCAGTTTTTTTGTCGTCTCCTACGTAGGACATAGGAGCGCTATATAACCCTCGGAGACAGCGACATCGCATTTGTTCAGACCAAACATATCCACCTTCTTCATACAAAGACGAAGCGGTTTTATAGAGCAAACTGAACCATTGAACGAATGGATTTAATGCCCCGACATCACATATACGAATGGGTAATTAAATCTACTCTTATAAAAATGGATTATTTAGTACAGTAAGTCGTCCAAAGCGCACTCAGTTGTAAACGGGATCCTGTTTCTGCGCTGCAGTAACTGCATTGAGCGCTGAAAAATACCAGACTCAGATCGCGATGACGTAACGACTGCGTGGCTGAATTGGGGATGCTGGTGGTGTGACGTTGACCTGCGATAAGCGTCTTCCATCGGGGCCTGGGAGAATTGGAATATTACTTCTCCTGTCCTCCGGCGTTCTGCGTCAACCAGTTTTGATGCAGGGTGCGATATGACGGCGCGTGGCTTGTTATTACGTATTATCTGGAGACACAAATTCGGCTTATGCTGACGCATTTGCGTGCAAACTCGGCAAGCAGTCTGCGGTGGCACGTTGACCATAAAACCGGTATCTCAACGGGTGCACTAAAACCCTCAGCAACTTGTGGACCACAGTGGTCAACAACACACAATAACACGTCGATTGTGCTATTTCGGGATTCCGTAATCATTAACGTCTAACCTTTCGAAAAATACGACCTTTCTGTTTGACGTAGAGCCGTTTTATCTTCCCTTTCCGCTGGGTCTTCGCTTCCGGGCCGGAGTCCTGCGAGCGGGTATTCCCGTCTCGTCTGCATCGTCGAACGTCATTAACCGGAAGAACAGCGAAGATAACCCAATCAAGGCATTGCCAATGATGTAAAATATATTGCATCACGGCTTCTTGTGTTACATTGTGTGGCGAGATTGGTATGCATGATTCGTCCAGTGCCGACGACGATTACGTAATCTTTGCATTTGGGAACAGCGCTGTCTTGCTCCATGTTAAGATTGTGTTGACGAATGTTGTCTCATCTCTTGTCTACTGATTCCACTGGCTCACATGACCAATATACATACCTTGTTTCAATTCAGATATGAATTAATATATATATATATATATATATATATATATATATATATATATATATATATATAGATATATAGATATACACGTGTATAAGTGTTTGTCACAGAGACAACGCACACACATATATAACATACGTCCATACATACATACATACATACATACGTACATACATACATACATACGTACATACGTACACAGGTACATACGTTCATACGTACATACGTACAAATGTACATACATACATACGTACATACATACATACGTACAAACGTACAAACGTACAAACGTACAAACGTACAAACGTACAAACGTACATACGTACATACGTACATACGTACATACGTACACATCTAAATACATACTCACGCACACATGCATGCACACACATATGCAAATACGCACGCACGCACATACACACAAACGCACGTACACTTTCATACCCCAATGTTTGAGATTTCGTAAAATATTACTTTACCGTAGCGTAGCATGGTTTTGCGACACACCCAGAAGGCTCACGTGAGAACTGGCCTAAAACCACAACACTGTAATGATGCCTGCTGGTGTCCTCTGTTTCTTGTGTCACGGGTGGGTTTGAACAATCGTGCAGGAACAACAGCGTGTGTTCTTGTTTCAGCGTACGAGGAGTTTCCGCCGGATGCCTTCACGAATGCCGAGCGTCGTCAGGGCGCCCTCGTTCTACACGTCATGCTGGCCATGTACATGTTCACGGCCCTCGCTGTCGTCTGTGACATCTACTTCGTGTCCTCGCTCGACAAGATATGCGAGGTGCGTGAAATACCTGGAGCTGTGAAATAACTGGAGCTGTGAAATAACTGTGCACCGTATATTGGTATACCGTTGAATTGGTATTTTGCATGCGGTTCTGAAACCGTTTTTTTATCATCAAAAACGATATTCCATACCGTGTGTTACATCACCCACTGATAATACCCTTGACTCATCCGTAGTCACATAAATCTGATAACAATCGTAACGAAAAGAGAAGATATTCAACACATCGGGGCGTTCCGGTCCGTCCGAAAAGCTCACGGCACAAGAGCAGATGGTACAAGGCAATCACTGGCGTTTTTTCATCATGTCACCATGTAGCGCCACTGTTACGGGAATATGCACCCGAAAAATGCGTACCATATACCGTAAATATACGGTACATATCATGTACCGCATAGAACCACATGGTACACAGCTCTAGAAACAACGGCTGTCCCACCCGGTCTTAACTGATGGCGGTGTGACGTCACGGAGAACGCGTCAAATGTCTCCGTATTAGTGTCCTTACAACTAAAGTCAAATAAAATACGAAATCTACTCTGAATTAGCCGTCATCTAAAACCCATATTTCTAATAGTGTAGAATATATCCATTCCCTATCTCAAAAAACATCATTTGAAATTATAGCCACCTTTCGAAGAAAACTTAAGAAATATTTGTTTGAAATCGCATTCCCACCCAGACTTTCCGTGGTCCCTCGCTCCATTGGCGCCCTTTATCTTTCCCCGTCCCCGATTAGGGTTAAAGATTTTGTATGACGCGCCGCTCAGCTCGGATTCTCTAGAATATTTAGGCTCTATAGAAACGTTACTATTCTTATCATTGCTAACTCCGATAATTACCTGCCATTCTTCCAGTGACGGATATGCAAGAAACATTGAAAACAACACGTACGAGTACAACGCCGTTATTTGTGATTGTCTTTCGTTGTTCACAGAAGCTTCACTTGAGCGAGGACGTGGCGGGGGCGACATTCATGGCGGCCGGAAGTTCAGCTCCCGAGCTCTTCACTTCCGTCATCGGTACGAACATAGTTAATTTTCATTGACCAGACATTTATTAAACAAATTGTTATTTAATCCTCTTCATGGTTATGTGCGCAAAGTGCAAGATATATCACGCTTCGCCTAATTCTTCTCCATGTTGTATTTGGAAAGTTACAAATTTACGTCAATCTGAACATTATTAGCAACGTTGTAATATATTCTACGTGTACATGATTCACAAATTATTCCGGATGTTAAATTTTAAAACAAATTTAAACGAATCTGTATCGCATTTTATAACCATCATCGTTGCTACAACTGAGGTAACCAGGTCGATCTTTATGGCGATCCTGTTGGACATTATTCGGAAGTCGGGGCTACCATATTATTAATAAGAAGGAGAAGAAGAAGAAGAGGAAGAAGAAGAAGAAGAACAACAACAACAACAACGAAAATGGCAGAAAACTCGGTTAACAGTGTGAACAATTAATTCCGTCCGACTTACATCCGAAACGAACAACAACATTTGTAAAAACAAAACAGCTGGAAATTTCGAAAACATAAAAGTTTTACTTTTATACTAACGTATCGTTCGATGAGCGTCTGAATATTTAACGTCCATGTTGCAAAGCATCCATGAGGAAACGCCTGACACACGCACGCACGCAAGCACGCACGTACGCTCTAGCACACACATACTCACTCTTGGATACATCCATATCCACGCACGCACGCACACACGCACGTTGGCACGCACGCACGCATGCACCTATACACGCTATCTAACTACAAATTAATAAAGATTGTAATAAGGGTTACTGTTATGTAACTATAGTCTATGAGCAGTTGGAGTTGAAAACGAAGGGTCAGGTTTCATTGCGTAAGCTCAAACCATCGGTGTTCCAAACTGATGCCAATTAACCTTCTCTCGTGCACGCGTTCCATCCGCTACAGGAAACATCGAACGATATCGATCTCTGGGCAGCGTCAATAACTTCAAATATGCCAAGTGGCATTTCAGCAATCAATGCAAAACTATCTCACAATACGTTCGAAGTCATAACTTTGATGAACCGTAATATCGTTGTTTTGGGGAGAAAACAATAAGCAACGTAAGACGATGATAGAGATAGCAACCATTGTGACATCAGTTTCTGCGGAACGTAAAGACTGATGTGTTTCCTTCTTCAAACAACATTCAGGAGCAATTGTCTTGAATGACACCAAGCAGCTGCTTTCTAATTTAGCACACGCAGCCACGATCATTTGGCTCGCACGAAAGTTGTTCACTGTCATTTCCAATAGGCACAGTTCACATTAAACGAGTCAGCTACTTTAAATCACGACGGAATATGTCACAGAGAGTCACATCGAGTACGAGAGAATGCGTGGGAGACTCGTAAGATGGTTACCGAACGCTGGACGCAGCATGAAGATTGCGGGCCATGAATAAACAATGCTAATGGAACGTGGCGTTTTTCAATGTTGGCCAAACACTGGTAAAATATACATGTGTGCGTGTTGCGTTTGACTTCCGTGTGCTAAGACATATTGCCCTTTATATGAGGTCACTACAAGACTAGTAGTTGACAATCTAGACCATGCTGTTGAAGTTTTCGCGGCACTAACTGACAATGGCTATTAAAGATAGGAACCCAGATAATGTGTTATCGCTCGCAGAAATGTGATTTAATTCAACCAACCAAATCAAACAATATATTTTTCTTTATTAATGCAACGTTGTGGTTGGGAAACTCCGCGTTCTATTGTCAGCAATCGGAAACCATTTGGCAAAGGTACTGGGAGTGAAATGGTTAACAGGATCACGTAATATTACTTGCATTTTCAAATGAAATGTAAGCACGATGTTAGTCTCGGACAAACAGTTCATTTGATCTGCGCAGTCAAACTGTTGTGATAGGCCTACCAACAAACCAGTTACAAAGTGTGCGATGGCGTAGACCTATCTCACAATAACCATTAAACCTGATGTTGTTAATTTGGCGAGTACTACTCTGGCGAATTATAAACCTTCTTAAATGTTAAACTCGTGGCAAATACCTGATTATTAAAATATAATTTCTTATGAATATTTATTCCAAAATTGTGAATGTCATTTCATTTATCTACTCTGCTTTTTTGTAACCGTATTCGCCATGTTTGACGTGTTTCTGTTGCAGGCGTGTTTATAGCGAAAGGAGACGTGGGAGTAGGAACAATTGTTGGATCAGCCGTTTTTAACATCTTATTCGTAATCGGACTGTGCGGGATATTCGCCGGGCAGGTAAATATTGATTAGATATTCGTGGATCATTTACAAACATCGATGGGATGTGTACGGATTCAAAATCTGATTACACGCGTGATATCCGTCAGTAAACATGTACATTACATTACTAGGGTGGTACAACAACTAATTATTTTTCATGAATAAAGTCTATGATACTGTTCTCGCTAAACAACATTGTGCCATGTTTTCTCATAAGAAACAAAGGGGTCATGGGACATTATTTATTTAATAAAACCAGTTACAATATGCAGGAATATATCTGCTACTGTTATGGCGCCCATTTTGTTAGCTTGACGGACCTATTTGCTAGGCGCAAACAATGACGTAAAAGATCCGTCAATTGTCTTGCATAACTTAAATTGTGACGTTGATGCGGCAGTAAATGTGATTTATCCTCTATTTTCGAAACACTTATTATTAATGTGCTGAGCCGAGCCGAGCAAAACTAACAAAAACAGTAATTCCTACATAGTCGTGTTTGCATCTGACTCCTCTTACAAAAATAACATGATCTACGACATTTCTATATCGAACTTCCAAATCGAACCGAATCGTCTTCCGTTTTGCATTCGACTTGGTGTAATACGTCGCTTGAACTTCACCGACGTAAGATTCAAATCGACCGAGCAAAATGAGAAACGGCCGCTGCGTGTTGATGTCTCTTCTCGTTCGCTTGGCCGAGGTAACAGTTAATCTGTGACAGAAGATCGACACATTGGCGCAGCGATGTATCGCGCAAGGCAGTGTTCGGATCAATGGCGGCGTGCGATGCTTAGATAGAGACGTGATCAACGACCCATTGCTCCGTCAAACCGAGGCTGTCAAAATAAACTTGTCTATCGGGTCTTGGTTTTGTGAGACTGACACTAGTCTCGCCAGACAAGTTGAGCAATCAAAACATTCTTCAAGACAGATTAGCCAAAAAAGGTCTTAGGACTGCTCAAAAGGGCATCACTACCTGGCAGGCCTGTTCAATGGAACATTATCCCAACCCTCCTGGAAAGTTTCAGCCACGGTGCAGTTAATACGCGAATGGTAGTCATATGCAAATCTCGACCATTGTCCATAGCCAGACACCCATCCACTCATGGATAAAATTGGCAACGAAAAATATATTCACGACACACTTCCTGCATCGTCTTATGTTTGTATCTTGTTGTTACTGTTGTAGATTGTGATGCTGGCGTGGTATCCACTCATCCGAGACTCAACATTTTACTCGCTATCCGTCATCATTCTCATTTCGGTGAGTCGGTTCCTCTTGTCCTTCAGGAATTCACTCGAAGTCTCCTTCTTGTTTCCCACGGGACGTAGGATACATTGTATCACTAGGTGTTCCTTACCTTCTTGCGATTGTACAGCCTTTTTGACAATCTCCTATTGGATTTCAATTTGCCTCATTTCAAATACCGACACACACTCTACGAACGTGTTGTTCTACCATATCTCTTTGTCATAGACCGTTGAAGTATTCCTTACCGAGTCTAGCTCATCGTATTAATTTCACTTAGTAGCCCTTTATGCTACTTCTTCTCGACATTCATCCATCCACCTTCTTCCTCTCCAAACTTAACAACGTCGAATGAAGAACGGAGTTGCGTTGTCTTATCGTCTGTTTTAACTCGGCTATTGCAACTGCGTCAGTGCCAGGCACTGTCGACCATATCAAACAATTCACACGTGTTGATACTCTTATACTGTAGTTGATACTCAATAGTAATATGGTGCTCTTACATGCACGCACACGCACACACATACATGTACCCTATGCACACACACGCACACACGCCCACACGCCCACACGCCCACACGCACACGCATGCACGCACGTAGATGATGCCGTAACACGTAGTTATGGTGATATTACACCCGCATGATTGTCGATAATAATAAATATCAAGGATAGTGGCTGGTCTAGAAATATCAGATATCACGATCCTTCGCGGAAGTGAAGCTATCGTGTACCTAACCTTTCGATCACGTTTGCTATCGAGTAACGATTTACATTGTCGACTAGATTGGCACATTGCATGATGCTTGTCGGTTTTATTAAACTATGTGCTTATTAACAACAGTCAACGTTTCAACACCAGTCCGTTTTATACAAATATATATCAATTTTCCGTAAATGTACTAACGTTTCAGAAACTCATTAACCAGTAGTCATACAGTATACAGTGGTGTTTCTATTGCGGGCTATATACACTGCACAAAATATACTGTTAGGAGCTAAGTTAATGGCATATTTGTAACATGAATCCTGCTGAAAATGTCGGAGGTTAGTAGGAAACAATGTCGACGGCTTTAGTTAGAGACCAACATGGCTCAACATGTGGTTGTTTGACAGTTGGTTCTAGTGACACAGTTGTGTCCCCCGACCATGTTATACCGTTGGCTTTCTGTTGCCAGTCTATCGCCGACGCCTCAGTGCAGTGGTACGAGGCTCTGTTGATGCTGCTACTTTACGTCGCCTATATCAGCGTCATGTGGTAAGTAACGTCACTTACTTGTAGGGGAACGAATGCATAGCGGGCCGCTTAAACAACATTTGTTTGATATATATATATATATATATATATATATATATATATATATATATATATATATATATATATATATATATATATATATATATATATATATATATATATATATATATATATATAAATAAATGTTGCTTATATTATACATATATATATATATATATATATATATATATATAAAGTAGTTATGTAATATATAATATATATTATAATATAAGAATATATATTATAATATATATATATATATATATATATAATATATATAATATATACATAATATATGTATATATATATGTATATATATATATATATATATATATATATATATATATATATATATATATATATATATATATATGAAACATGTTTATTCTATTTTATCATTTATCTGACTACGGCAATAACTTTCAAAATAATCCACAGGAAAGTACATCAGCATCATACCATTAGGCTTAACTGTGAACATGGATCTACCAGAGTTACGTAGTTATGATTTTAATGTAACGTTTGAAATATCGGTTGATTAAAATAAAACATAAAATATTGTAATAAAATATGTCGATTCAATTGTAGGTTCAACACACCACTGCAGAAATGGGCTGTTGCGCGAATTCACATCTTCGGCGTTAGGCCTGATGACGTTAAGCAAATTCTCTCGCCGATGGAAGACAGAAAGTGCTATCAAACATACGGTATAAACCAGAAGTATAAGTCATATGCATGCCATGATTATTAATGACATGTCGACGTAAAACAAATTGTTACAACCGTAAAACCGTGTGTTCCTACGCGTAATGATCAGTGAATAAACAACCTAGTGTAATTGTCACGATGTTTAATCTTTCCGACTCGATCGAACACTTTATAACGCAAGTAGAAAATTATCAAATTACTTGCACCGTAACATGTTACGAATACAATATTGTGTGTTGTTATATCAACGTTTGAAATAAGTACACGTGTAAGTGTCTGGGTCGAATTTTCAGAAATGTTTCCCCAAGAGAATGGAACAAAGCCGGGAGAACAGACGCCAGATGTATTTTCCATGCATGAAACAAGAAGGTGTGGACATGCACGCACGCACGCAGGCACGCACGCAGGCACACACGCAGGCACACACGCACGCACGCACTCACGCACGCACACATATCCACACATTTACACTCACGCACACGCACATGTACGCACACACACACGCACATATACGCACACACAAACAAACAAACAAACAAACAAACAAACAAACAAACAAACAAACAAACAAACAAACAAACAAACGCACGCACGCACGCACGCACGCACGCACGCACACACACACACACACACACACACACACATTTAATATACTACGGTAACTAACTCATGAGAAAAATCTAAATAATTACCTTTTATCATTTTAACAGGCAATTTTCAAACACCAGTAGCGCTACATAAGAAATGCATGGCTATAGTCCTACCAAATATACGTCGTTTCGCGTAATTTGGACTTGATCCTGTCAATGAATGTTCACAAAACCCAGCTTGTTGTCTTGTCGTAATGAATATTACACTGTAACGGATATAACTGTTTTTCCATTTTAGAGTATCATTTGAGGATGCCTGCTTCCGGATAATGAAAGGAAAAGAATTTAAATCAAAGACGCGGTTCAAGTCGGCCGCCTATATCGTCCTTCTTGAGGTACGTATCTCTGTTTACGCATGCGCAAATCCGATATAAAGAGGCCGCAGCTTAAGATGGGATTATGGGAAGTGCAATCTCCTGGGTGTAACGTCGACGTCAAGTTTGGTGTCAAATATCTGAAAGGCATGAGAAATACTTGCAGTTAATCAACAGGTTGCTGAGTAATGTAATCCAGTTTTATGAGAGGTGGCGTGTTTTATGGACTTTGTGTCAGTCATCAAATATGTGGAAGGAATGCATTTAGGCATGCGTAAACTAGTTTTGGCAGCCATTTTTAAATGGTGTCCAATGCAAATTCAGAGATGGCCCGGGATCTAATTTTTTTTAGTATTTATGCATTCTAACTATGTACCAAGTTTCGCTATTTTATTTTATAAGAATTGTACGCTTCGTCCAAATAATGCAGTTATCTTCTGCGATCCTGTGACCGAGAGTCTATTTATAAACCGTCGATATAAATCAGGCACTGTTACGTTTAAAAGGTTAATAATAATGCTATTTTAAACGTAGAAGAAGAATATATTGTAAAGGTGCTTTACAATCGCAGATGGAATATCCACGGAATAGACCCATATGTTCCGTGTAATTAGTTCTCCTGCCTGCTCCGTGTTTCAGCGGCGAGAAATGATGCAGCGACGGCGGCAGAAGACGCGGCCGAAGACCTTCAGTCTCGACAGCGACTCGACGTCGTACATGAAGGCAGTACGCGGCAGGTGAGACTCGATGAGCTACAGGTCTAGCACTCTCGGTGTAACAGGTTTTGTCCACGTCCTCGTTGACCAACTGATTACAGCCAACGTCTCGTCGAATGCTAGGTTCTAAAATGTTGCATCTCGCCTTCTGACCATTTTACTATCTTCTTGTTCTCTTCTCGCTCTCGCGTTTCTCCGCCTCTCATTCGCTATCTCTATCACTCCCTCTTTCCTTCCCTCCTTTCTTTCTTTACTCCCTCGCTACCTTTCTTCCTCGTTCCGTTCCGCCCCTCCCTTCCTCCCTTCGTCCTTCCGTCCGCCCGTCCGTCCCTCGCTCCCTCTTTCTTTTCTTGCGTCCGTTCCTCCCTCCCTAGCTCCCTCGCTCCCCAATACAGTAGGTTAGCTGTGACCTAAAAGTACAAATCATGTGTAACTGCTGATCGTATTCTAATTATAAACATAGCTATTAGATAGTAGCTGGGGCACGCCCTCCGATGGGACCAGACGCGCACAGATCTCGCTCAGTCTCCGACGTCTCGTCGTTTAGTACAACATCTGTTTTAAGTTTTGATCCCATCCGCGTGAAGGCACTGTGTGTTAGCTTATAACTAACCTGTATATTACACGATAGTTACCCTGCCATGTTGTCTATTTAGCACTGCGATCCAAGACGAGTTTGACTCAGCCGCAGAATGGAAGCAGCTGCCACTATACGGTAAATATCGCTCGTTTAAATACACAATCAAACGTAGCCTTGCACATTTGCTGGTTGAGGTTTCGTATACTTAAATTACATGAAAAGTCTTAGTACACACACACATTCGCACACACGCATGCACGCACACACATTCGCACGCACGCACATACAGATGCACGCACATACATACACGCAAACACGAACACACACACGCACTTACAAATGTACACATGCACACACCAATATGCTAAATGGCATAGTTTTGTCATCGCTGCATTTTGTACTTACGATCTTGGTAGTAACCCGATATGGATGGCTGTCAGTGTAACCAGCCGATGTGTGTTAAGTATATTTCCTTAGCGGGCGCCATCGTACTACAATTTTAAATGGCATATTTTTGTCATCGCTATATATTGTACTAACGAGTATGGTAGTAACCCGTTTTTAATGGCTTTCAGTTTAACCACCAATATGTTTTTACTTAGATTTCCTTCGCGGGCGCCATGTCGTACAGTGTGGCACATTGTCCATTATGCCGATTTACAGTAGTGCAATATATTATAATGTTTATGCGGGGCGACAACAGAACTACTGTGTCAGAACAGTCCACCTTGCGTTTTTGTTACAGACGACGGTGTGTGCCATATATTCCGCTGGGTGGCGCTTCTTCCTATAAAGATAGTACTATACTACACAGTGCCTAACTGCAGGGAACCTAGGCAAGTATTCAGACACGCACGCACGTACGCATGCACGCACTTTTAATGTGAACTATTGTTCACTAAAGCATCAACGTAAGTTGTTATAACAGGTCGTTTGATCACTAACATACTCAACAAAAACGGAACCTTTGCCGAGTAGGCCTACTGAAGGTTCCCGATCTAACAACATGGCGATTAGAAGAGTTGAATACCGTTTAGGTTGACGTTATAAGGAATGGAACAACAACAGTGTGTTGGAGTGATCTGGAGGAAGACGTATACTGCGCTGGGAGGAGCTGCGTAAAGCGAGGGAAAGCGAAGTACAGAAGAATGGACACCGTTGGTGAACATACCAGTACAAGGAACAGAGGGTCAACAACAAGAAGTCGGTGGTCATGATCAAAGTCAGACTTACCCCTCATGTAGGGACAGAAGAGAAGAACATTAACTTTATGACTTTCCAAGGAGGTTATAAGTACACGTTAATGTGACGATACCTGTTATGGACCTAAAGAGATTATAATTATACGTCAGCGAGATGATACCATTGTTAATGTACATATGGCGAGTGACATCTCGGAGATCGAATCATTGTAATATTGTCATAGCTAATAATGTCATAGCTACTCTTTTGCTTCGTCTTTCCCGGCTTCGATTTCACGTTTGTGTTACACCAGGTGGCAGGGATGGTTCATTGTGACCTTCATCAACTCGATCGTGTGGATCGCAATCTTCTCCTACCTCATGGTCTGGATGGTCGCCGTCATCGGCTTCACGTTCGGCATTCCCGACAGCATCATGGGCATCACGTTCCTCGCGGCCGGCACAAGTGTGCCTGATGCCATGGCCAGCGTGATGGTCGCCAGACAGGGTGAGTCGGCAGGGCTACTGTAGCGTATGTAGCGCACACTAATATTTTAGGGTTCAATTTGAGGTCGGTTGTTCCAACGATTAATTTAGTTTAAAATCGCATTCGAAAAGATTGTAAAATTATTTTAGAAGCAATTAGTTGTTTTGTGCTTTCTAATGTGTTGTGTGTAGCGCACATTAGGGTTCATTTTGAGTTCGGGCGTTCAAACCATTTGTTTAAAATTACTTTCGGAAAGATTGTAAGACAATTTTAGATGCAGGCAGTTGTTTTTGCTAATGTGGGCAGTGAGCAACAGACCGAATGAGGGACGGACAATGGAAACAGTGATTTGAAAATGTTATGCGATTATTTTAATGTACGGAAGAATACCAGTGAACCATATAGAGTTAATAAGTTTGTGTAATGTGTAGTTCATACCACAAGATCGCATTTTTTATTTGTATTTTAACACTGCTGGGATGTGTGTGGCACCCCTCGTCTTCTGTGCCCCTTTGTGAGAATGTATACTTACTGCAGTTAGTATTGCAAGAGAGTAACCACGAAAATTTGGTGTTTTATTACTTTCAAATCTCTAATTGTAATAAAGTCATTACGGCGTTTTTGCAAAACATGAAATACTTCCGGTCCGATAATAAAAGCAGTTACTATGTTCATTGATAAATAATTAAATTAATCCAGTTGCTTGTTTAAGCTATATGTATTGCGTTTTATTTATTACTAGATTTGACGTGGAATCACGGATTGTTAATGGTACGCAATTTTAGCATGCTAAGATGAGGTTAATTCGCAAACTGACTGCTTTAGGCGACAGAACCAAGATCAACTCGCGTCTGTTGCAGGTCAGGGAGACATGGCCGTCTCAAACACGATCGGAAGCAACGTGTTTGACATCCTCATTGGGCTCGCGCTGCCCTGGTTCATCCAGACGGCAATAGTATCCTCGGGATCTTCGGTGAGTAGCTCCCTTCAACTGTTCCCTGTCCCAGCCGAGTAACATGCAGCAGTTGACGTGACCCACTGCTTAGCAACAGCCCTAACGCCATCAAAATGGATGCTGAATGTATGGCGTGTACAAACTTTCCTGCGTGTATTGACATGCTGCACTCTCCAAAGCCTTTCTTTATGAAAAAAGACCCATAAGGGATTGTTTATAATAGTGACAACTGTATACGGGGATTTTGATATATATATATATATATATA
>OZ024856.1:27390138-27485138 GCA_964017155.1 Oasisia sp. SBJ-2009
GTGTGTATGTATGTATGTATGTATGTATGTATGTATGTATGTCTGCAGCTAGCGTCAACGTGAGGTTGTTAGCGACACTGGGTTATCTTCAGCTCGCTAGCTAGGATTAACGTATTTCGGACAGCCGCAGATGAAGCGACACCTGGCGGTTGTGAATGACATTTGAGAGACAGTTAGAATCTACACTAATTTCACAACGGATCTGTTTTGTGGATAGATATTTCAGTGTCAGTGTAAAGTTTTGACAGACACACAATGTAGGAAGTAATTAACTGTGTAAGATGTATTATTCACTATGTATGCATCACATTAGATTATATACGAAATCACGTACTACTGAATTATGACATGCTAGAAAACACAATTTAATATTAACGATAAAAAATACTTTACGTTACAACATGAAACATATGTATAGTTGGAACGTCGTGGGATGAACATAGAAACGTGTTTTTTTCGTAGCTGTAAGAAACGGTTACCGTTGTGGGCGAGATGGGAAGACGACACTATTGTAATACAAGTCTATAATATATGCATAACACACACACATACGCACACGCACACGCACACGCACACGCACACGCCACACACACACACACACACACACACACACACACACACACACACACACACACACACACACACAATTATAATGTTTGCAAAACTTTGGGAACGTTTGTGTTAATTCGTGTACAGATGTAAATAGTAGGACGATCAATTATCACGATTTTATGAATGTGCTGCTCTTATTGCTGTGCAATGCAGAGTTTGCAGTACACATGTTATACGTTGTCCGGACGTAATTTATTAGTGTCAATAGTGACCAAAGGATGATAGAAACATTTGTCCAAGCTGCAGAATGTTGCACTGGGAATAACAGTGATAACTACAGCTACTGAAAGTCATTCTGTCAGATTATGAATATTAATAACAACGATTTTCTGTGTAAACGATGCTGTGTTAACGTTATAACGGCTAATATAATGCCAGGAGCGGTTGGTGGTGTCATCTAGTGTGGTACATGAGCACAATTTGTACATGATTATTAGGTCTGTGTCATATTTGTTGATGCATAGTAACTTCAACCAAATGCCACACTGTATTCCGGATGTATGTACAAAATCAAATAAACATTCCATTCTACGTCACCACATAAGCAGACTTATTGTATAGCATGTGATGTACATGCATCAGATGCAATTTCTAATTTGGTGAACTTCGCCAATTATTTTTTCAATCTCTAGTCATTTATAAAAAAAGTAAAGATAAGTTCTTATATAGCGCAGTCTCCAGACGTCATGACTGCTCAAAGCGTTTTCCACACAACTCCCTGGCAGACCTGCTCAATCAAACACCGTCTCGGATTCTATGGGAAGCATACAGCCACACTGCAATTAATACGCGAAGGCTGTTCGTACAACTATCACCATCACAGCTAGATACTCATTCACACAGCTGCGCAGACTGGAGCAATGTAGAGTGAACACTTGTCCAAGGTTTGACTCGGCAGCACGGGATGCGAACCCGGGTTCTCTTAGTCGAGAGTCCGAAGCTCTTTCCCTGGGCCGCTGCGAGTGCTCTACTAAATTTATTTGCTAAACATTTTCACCAGCAGGCCCCGAAACAGAATAACAATAAAATTATACACAGGCTCGCGTCGCATGTTTTTAGACGATTAAATTAATATCGCTTACGTGCTAGTTAAAATATTATTGAGTTAAAATGATATGACATGTTCAAGCATTATAACCGAGGACAGCTTATATATATATATATATATATATATATATATATATATATATATATATATATATATATATATATATATATATATATATATATATATATATACAAAAATCAACGCAATTATTTTTCACAAAATCCCAATCGGCATAGAATGTTAAACAGACACATCGATTATTCTAAAGGGATTATCTTAGAACGTGTATGTCCGATGTATGTTCAGACGAAATTACTTTTATCTGACGGTATTATTCTGACTCTGACCTCAGTGTGTCATCCCTAGGCGACAGTTTGTGAACATTGGTGTGTCCGTAACAGTAGATGAACTGTATCGGTTCAAACCATAACATATCGATGATCGGCGCCAAAAGAAACTGCTTTTGATCCTGGTCCCTCTGCCGAAAGTAATGTCGTGTGACGTCAACGTTCAGATATGGTCCCTAACATAAGGACGTTGTCGCGGTGTAGCGCTTACATTTTTCAGGCGTTATAAACGTTCCGATTGACGTTTCTGCGCATGCGCAATAAATATAAAATCATCAACGTGCAGGGAAAAGACGAAGCATTTATGGTATAACTACGGGTTGTTCGTTAGGATGTATATAACCTCTCAGCGAAGTTAGTTGTCGCAAATTAACACGCGGCAAACAAGTTTCGAGGCATATTTTGATAGCAAGCGTAAATCACGTGACCGTAGTGCGCCATAATACGTGACAGTGATTGATAAAAAACGTAATATTTTATTGCATTGAACTTTTTTTTAGAAACTCTTCACAGTAATCATGACAGGAGAGTTGACGAACAGCCCGTTGCATTTATACTGAAAATCCTTTGTCGTTTCGTTGGACATTGATGATTTTATATTTATAAAGCACGCGCAGAAACGTCAATCGGAACGTTTTTAACGACCGGAAAAATGTAAGCGCCACCAATCGGCTGGACACTGTGCATGCTTGAGGTAACTTGCGGTCGAAAAAACTGTGACCACACGTCAGAACTGTCCTCTGTGTGTGTGTGTGTGTGCGTGCGTGCGTTCGTGCGTGCGTGCGTGCGTGCGTGCGTGCGTGCGTGTGTGTATCCTTTCGTTGCTTTAATATAAGTAAGCACTGTTCTGTTTCAATCATGTACTCCTGCTAAATCCATCACAATGCCTTGTACGCTACTATCAACAGTCTTATAAACGTTTTACACTACAGTAACAGGTATATTTAAATTACAGGGTCACCATGCACGCACACACCCAAGCACGCACACACGTACGCACACACACACACACACACACACACACACACACACACACACACACACACACACGCACGCACGCACGCACGCACGCACGCACGCACGCACACATACGCTCAGACACACAAACACACAAACACGCACACGGTAGTGTTGTGTTCGTTCAGCGTTGTCCGTCTTCTATGTAGTCCCACCGTTCACTGCGGTGGTTACTTCATGCATCGCTGCTCTTTTGCGGAATCACTCGATCCGGGACCTTATGAGCGACGTTTAAGGGACAGCCAAATAGGCGGACAACAGCAATAGCGCCTCGCTTATAAGACGGTCTGCAGCATAAGATATATTTAAATTACAGGATCACATGTACTCAGTCGATGTATGCAGCAACAATTAAATCAGTTTTACACATACAAGTATCACGCACGTACTTGTGTGTATGCGTGCGTGCCCTCATGCGTGCGCATATGCGTGCGTGTATGTGTAAGACAGGTTCGATGGTTGTTGCATAGCTCGTCCGAGTACAGGTTATCCCATAATTTTAATAAACATTTTATATATATATATATATATATATATATATATATATATATATATATATATATATATATATATATATATATATATATATATATATGTGTATTATATATATATATATATATATATATATATATATATATATATATATATATATATATATATAATTTTTTTTATTGTGTTCGTTCAACGTTGTCCGTCTTATAAGTAGTCCCACCGTTCACTGCGGTGGTTATTTCACGCGGCGCGCACTACAAGGCGGGCCACAACTGGCAGACCGCGCGGATACGGAAGACCACATTCACAAAAATACCACCGATCGATATGCTCCATGTTTACAAACGTTGTTGTTGTTTGCGCGTGCGATCGTAAATATTGTTGGAGAAACAACAAATCCAATAATTGTTATTTCACCTTTCAAACATTATATATAAATCTCTGAACTTGAGTGCAGCAGTCTGGTTGTGGAGACCATATCAAATATGAAGACGGGCGGCATCATATTTTACATCTCTGTGCGTCCGCTATGTCCTGTCTTACATGCGCCGTGCACCATCACTTTGCACATCTCAGAAACTGTTCAAGATGTATTGCTTTAAAATTTGATTTGATATGCCACTGTATCTTAGGCTACTGCCAATTTGCGCAAGAAATACATGTTTGATTTTTCTGAGAAATAATTCAGTAACGTTTTCTCCAATGTTGTATAGGTATTTCTAAATAACGTGACTGTGCACAGTTAAACAAATGGGTTTCATTTAATCTATCTAAAGTCCCAGAGCCAAATAAAATTTGGCCAGTTTCTGTCTGGACTGGAGTGTTAAGTGTCTGTATGACTTCTGCAACACTTGCTCCCCATCTTGGATCATAACTACCCTAATAACTATATTGAATGTAGACATTATATAATTATATATATATATATATATATACATATATGTATATGTATATATGTATGTATATATAAATATATATATGTATATGCATGTATATATATATATATATATATATATATATACATACATATATATTTGTTATGCAAATATGAGAAACATGAGATAAGCTCCTTCTAAAGACAAATATTGGGTTTTAAATGAATGCTAAATTTGAATTTGGAACAATTATTCGTACATCAATGTAACAAGTATAACAATATTTCATTAATACAAAGTTTTATATCTGTGATGCAAACATAAAAATAAATTATCTTTCTATGTTCAGGCCAGATGAGCACTACAAATGAAAGCCTCAAGAAAATGGTTAGCCACTATAGAAGTGAGAGATAAGTTGAATCTGATCTGAGAATATCAGGGGATTATGAAGCTGGTAGAAGAATGTTACTGTCGCAAAGTAATACAGATGGGTGTGAACAGTATTTATTCGGTCAAACACTAAACATGTAACAGTAATTATTAAAGTGAACTGGAGGCAATACAAGTCCACCTGCCTTAGTGTTCATTGTATTAGTGGAATTTGTGTTGAGTATGTTTACATATACTGGTCTGTAATTTTGTATTTGATGTTATGTAGCTTATACCATACAGCAATATATTTTATAGCAGTTTGCCATGTTTCATCTAATGCAACAATTATGTTGCAGATTGTCTAACAACAACCTGAGTGACCCCGAATTGGGCCAAGTTCTTGGAGACAGTATCGCACGTATGTCATCTCTCCGTGTTTTGTGGTAAGTTGTTTACCTAAGCTTGTTATCGTTAGATAGTACTCAGTAAGTAATTCACGATATTTGGTAATTATACATTTGCACACCATTTAAGGTGGATGCAGATAGTTGTTGACATTGATTGCGTGATGAGCTGTTTACAACGTTTTACATCCTTTTAGTAACCATTCCACTAGAATGATTAGGAAGATATCTTCAACAAGCTTTGTGACTATTTTGCAGTTATGCATTCATGTAAAGGTTGCAATGCCAGGTTCTGTTGAGTCTCATTATATGGCAGCTATAACATCATTGTGCTATAGGCAGGAGATACTTCTAAGCATATCACAAAAAGAATGATGTATCTGCTGCCATGTCGCAGTGTCTGTTGTGTAACCTGAAAAAGAAAGGCAAATAAAATTGGATTCAGATGAGATGTGAGAAGCCAGCAACTACCAGCTCTTCTATTAAATGGATGCTTCCTCCACAAAGTAATCAATAATAATTAAAGTAATTAATCAAAAACCTGTTTAAAATGTTACCCATAAATATATCTTGTCATATTACCATTGAAATGTCATGGTAGACATTGTCTGAGTTAAACCATTGATTAAAATGTAGACAGAGAATGATATGAGTTGATTTATTGACTAAAATGTTAGGACTAAATACACTGGATTGATAACAAAAATGCTCTCTTACACTTGTCACACAGTTCTTTTCATATATTACTACAGTTACAGTCATTGCTTTCACAATGCTATTGAAGGCAGTTTGCGGTTTATACTGCGTAAAGTAGCAGGCATTTTGTTCTGTAGGTCAGGAGCGGTTGCATGGAAACTCCGAAGTTGCAATTTTTATTGGCCTCACCAGCACATATTCTCCCGCGACACAAAGTGAGCGAATACAGGGACATGAGTTTCATTATGTACACTGTCCGATGATAGTGCATACCCCTGTTGACAAATTGCAATACTTTCAATCGAATAATATCGGGTGAACACAAACCTCCAGTGATACTGGCACTGTTCCTTTGTCATATGACTGATCGGTAACAGCAGCATTGCACTGAAGCCTATAGAAAAGTCATCCACGCACGCCATGGGTCGCTGCAAATCTTCTCATTGCCAGCATACAGTACTGCTAGCACACCCCTTTTGAAAACTCCTCTCAACCTGAGCTAGTCAAACTACTCATAAGGCCTCCAGTCGAGATACAAGTTTAGAAGATATCAGCCACACACTGTTCATATTACATGCAGTGTTTAGGACGCGAGTGAGTTGTTATATTCGTAATCCCGTCTGTCACGTAACCATCTTTGTAAAGGTATTGCTTGTTTAATACTATATATATATATATATATATATATATATATACATATATATATATATATATATATATATATATATATATATATATATATATATATACATATATATATATATATATATATATATATATATATATACATATATTAATACAAACAACTCATCAAGTTCAAATCTGTTTATTACACTCCTTCCTATACTGATCTAATCCTAGCCTAGACTGGTTCAATATCTATAAAAAATTGCAGCGCGCACCACTCTATATGCTAATTACCGTCTGTGTGAGTACTGCCCCTAGAGTCCATAGGTTGCTGTTGGGCATCGTGACCAAATATACCTTCCCTGCTGGGAACAGTTATCATTCCCGCTCGCATCTCGTGACATTCTTTTTTGTTATTTATTAGTTTTTGTTAGGATTCACTTCTCATTAATATGTTGTCGCGTGGCGTAAGGTCAATACGATCTAAGTCTCATTTTGTTAATGAGCCGGTGTGGTGGCTTAATGGCAACACGATTGCGCAGTGCCACGCGTCTTGCATTGGTTCGTCTCGCCTCGGTGTCCCCCGCCGCGTGTTCAGGCGAGGACACGGTGACATCGGAATGTTAACAATGTCTAGTTGTCGTTGACCTGTTTGCTGCCACACCAGAATATCATTCACTTCCGTCCAGTTTGGTCTTCTTTAGCAACGATTTTGCTGTTTTCACAGCGTTCTCTGGTTTCCCATTGCTTTGATGTCACGTGTGTTCAAAGCCCCATTCATGAGTAAACGTTGCAAATTCCTGTGACGCAAACTGTGATCCATTGTCACTGTAAATTTTCCCTGGAATCCCATATCACGCGAAGTGTGGTCGCAGCGCTTTGACAATAACGAGTGCCGTTGTCTTATTCAGTTTGTTGATTTCGAAGAAATTGCTGTAGTAATCAACCAGTATGATGTACAGGTGTCCATCGAGCTCAAACAAATCTGTTGCAATATTGGCCCATGGCAGGTGGGGAAACTCATGTGTTTGCAGCTTATCGCGACACTGTTCCAGCCTGTGTGCATTGCAGTCGTCACACTTCCTAAAGTGGTCCTTCACTTCACCATTCATACCGGGTCAATAGAAGACCTCGCGCACCCTGCATCAATGTGTCCCTGGTGTATTTGTTTGATCATTCCTGCTCGCATCGTACGGGGGTATTAGTAACCTGTCGCCTTTGAAGACCAGTCCATCTTCAGCTAACAGTTCGTCCTTGAACTGCAAGTACAACTTGAGTACAACATTTCTAGTACTCACGGCTGGCCACCCTGTCTTGATGGCCTGCTTGAACTCCTGCAACACTGCGTTATTCCTCGTGACATGTTGCAGCTCGATCAGCTTTTCTTCAGGCAGCATCATGGTATCACTGACCATCCAATCTTCCGAGTTGTCCACTTTATTATCACTGTCAATATCTCGTTTTGTTTCTGTGTTGTACGCTCGGCTCAACGGATTGGCCACATACATCTCCAATCCTTTCTTATATCTCACTTCAAGTGTGTACTTCCGCAGTCGCAGTCTCATGCGCTGCAAATGTTTCGGTGCCATGTGTATTTCTTTCTTGAAAATACTGTCAAGCAGCTGGTGGTCTGTTTCAATCCCATCCGATGATGTAGTCGTTGAATCTCACAACGGGAACACTATCGCCAACAGTTCCATCGCGATCTAATCATAGTTCTGTTTTGTCTGTCATGGCTCTGCTTGCGTAACTGATCGGCTTGCCATCTTGCATGAGCGTAGCTATTCCAGGCATGTCTGCCTGAATCGCTACTCCTTTAGCCGTGTCGTAGTAACACAGCACTTGGGCGTTATTGTGCTTCACATGTATCGCACGCACACCTTTTGTGTGCGACTCATTCCACGTGAACTCGCTGTCCTTGCGTGTCAGTTCCAACAACGGAGCTGTGGGGTCAGTCAATCCCTTCACAAAGTAGGATATATCAAAACAATTATCTGAGCTAGGTGCTAGGTGGCATTTTACATTGTGACTTGGTTTAATAAAAAAATGTAATAATTGTATAGAATGTACCTTTTTATACTATTACATGTATGCCACCACCCATTTATGAACATCTATCTATTCATACTTTTGAAATGATTTTTTTTTATTAGTTAAACAACAAATATATGTATTACAACAATATAACTGTGTAAATCTTCAATATGCACTATGTATGAAAATATTTTATGTATTATTTTATGTACTATAATATAAATAGTCTCATTGAGTTCATTGACATATTGTGTAGCCATAAAACATTTAAAGTCGCGATTGTACAATCAGAACATTGTCATGGGAAGTTTGTTAAGGTTAGGGTTTATTTGATGTCAACCTATTCCAGAGTATCTACAATGTGTCTTTCCCAGAGATGGAGTAATCGTACTCTGTAGTCGTATTAGTATTTTTTGTGTAATCGTACTCGTACTCGTACTCGAATACAAAGCAAAATAATCGTACTCATACTCGAGTACATTACCAAAGTAATTGTACTCACAACTACTTCTTACATTTGTTATATGAACAGTTGCAAGCAAATCTATTAGACATAAAGAAATGGCAATATTATAAGTAATCTAATAAATGTAATATTAATTGAGCAATTAATATTAATTTTCTATTACTGTTGAGCATTGCAGTTAAATAAATATTCATTCAGATTTCCCTAATTTATACCTTCTCTCCCCAGAGAAGCCATATCTCCTGACCCATCTGCTTATTGTAGTACTGGTAGCACAAAGTTATATTGTTACAGGCCTGGGGAAGCACTGCATGAGATAAGCATCCCCCAACATCTTGCTTTGTAATTTTAGAAGCCATGCCACCTGTACTGTTTGCTCTGTCAATATGGTGTGAATGACTGGTCATGGTTCCTACATCTAGAAACCTGACTGGGTCTGGGCAATTAGCTGCTAAATCCCTGTCCATCATGTTTAAAGGAACATGCAACCCAAAAAGTAAAAATTGCTTAAACCATTAAACAGTGTTCATTGAATCATATCCCATATTTTGTAAAAAAATTCTGAAATGATTTGTTAACTTTTAAGGATAATTAGTGAACCTCCCTGGAGGCTGACATTTTGGACATTTCGGCTGTGGTCGTGTGACGTCACAGATCCACCACCGCTAGCGCCTCGGGTGGGCAAAACAAAACGAATTCTTCACGTACCCACTGAGTCTGAGATATATTCATCCATTTAATTAGTTACAGAGCGTTAGCTATAAAAAAAAAACGCCGTCCCTTATAATATAAACATTCATAAAGAATAGGATAAAGAATAATGATGCTCAAGTAGAGACTGCAACAAAGGAAATCGCGCAATCCATTTTGGACTTGGTTGGTTCGACGGAGCTTAATAACTTTTATTATCGCCCACTTTCATATGTAAACAAATCGTTTATCCAACTAATTATTCCATGCAGTCGACCGTCGCGCAATGAGTATTTTACTAATCATTGATTTTTATTATAATAAAGGAAATGCATTGAATGATATTCTACCCTTACAAAAATATACCATTCAAATACCATTGAATACCATTGAATACCATTGAATACCATTCAGTACCATTGAACCATTCAATGGTATTTCAGCACGACTCAGTGGTATTCCCAATGGTAATTTGTAATACCATTCAGTACCATTGGACCATTCAATGGTATTTCAGTAGGCTCAATGGTACTTTGGGCTATTCAATGGTATTTCTGTTGGACTCAATGGTACTGTGAATGGTAATTCGTAATACCATTCAGGACCATTGGACAATCCAGTGGTATATATTATTCTCAGTGGTATTCTCAATGGTATTTCAGAATACCATTGAATACAATTGGACTACTCAATGATAAAACTTGTTTCAATGGTACTCTCAATGGTATCTGAACATACTTTTCAACAATAAATCAGACTTCAGTGGTATTCTCAATGGTACTTTAGAATACCGTTCAATACCATTGGACTACTCAATGATAAATCATGTTTCAATGGTACTACCAATGGTATCTGAACATACTTTTCAACAATAAATCAGACTTCAGTGGTATTCTCAATGGTACTTTAGAATACCGTACAATACCATTGGACTACTCAATGGTAAAACATGTTTCAATGGTACTCTCAATGGTATCTGAACATACTTTTCAACAATAAATCAGACTTTAGTGGTTTTCTCAATGGTATTTGGGAATACCATTGGACCATTCAATGATAACATCTTGTTTCAGTGGTATTTGAAATGTAATCATGTACGATACATATTGTTTCGGTGGTACATACAATTAATATTTAAAGGTAAAATGTATATTGATGTCTCAGTGGTAATCTCAAGTAATAGTATTTGAATATACCATTCAGTACCACTGGACCGTGCAGATCAATGATAAATCAATGGTATCTGAATATAACTTTTAAAGTAATATATCTATGTCTCAGTGGTATTCTCAAGTGTCATAGACTAATTTTGACATGTTACAAAATATACCATTACAATATTGCTACCAATGGCCCTGACAAAAAAAGAGCCAATAGTATACCATTGAATACCATTCAGTACCGTTGGACCATTCAATGGTATTTCAGTAGGACTCAATGGTATTCTCAGCGGTAATTTGTAATACCATTCAATACCATTCAGTACCATTGGACCATTCAATGATAAAATAAGGCATCAATGGTACTCGCAACGGTATTGGAATATTCCTTTCAATAATAAATCAGACCATTCAATGATAAAATCTTGTTTCAGTTGTTCTCTCAATGGTATTTGAACATACTGTGCAACAATAAATGTGACTTCAGTGGTATTTTCAATGGTATTTTAGAATACCATTCAGTACCATATATATATATTGGATTATTCAATAATAAAATCTTGTTTCAATGATTCTATCAATACCATACTGTTCAATAATAAATCAGACTTTAGTAGTATTCTCGTATAACGTATGTTTTTTGCGTTAATGGCATGAATTTAAGTACGTAATATATATCCATAACGACATTATAATTAATAAATATGAGCATTATTAATAATTACATGAGCACCGAAAGAAACAACTGGGGCATCATACAGCGTATGGCTGGTTGAGGAATTTTTCAGCTTCTTCGTCAATGGTATTCTGAATGGTATACCATTCAGAATACCATTGACGAAGAAGCTGAAACGTTTCTTATAAGTACCATTCAGAATACCATTGGACCATTCAGAATACCATTCAGTCAAGTACCATTCAGATACCACTGAACAGTATTCCTAGTACCATTCAAATACCATTCAAATACCATTCAACTGTTTATATACAGAGACCACCAAAGTACCATTGAAGTACCATTCAACTACCATTGGCCATTATACCCCCTAGGACCATTCAAATACCATTCAAATACCATTCAACTGTTTATATACACAGACCACCAAAGTACCATTGAAGTACCATTCAAATACCATTGGCCATTATACCCCCTAGGACCATTCAAATACCATTCAAATACCATTCAACTGTTTATATACACAGACCACCAAAGTACCATTGAAGTACCATTCAAATACCATTGGCCATTATACCCCCTAGGACCATTCAAATACCATTCAAATACCATTCAACTGTTTATATACGCAGACCACCAAAGTACCATTGAAGTACCATTCAAATACCATTGAAGTACCATTGGCCATTATACCCCCTAGTACCATTCAATGGTATTTGAATGGTATTTTTTTGTAAGGGTAGTACCCCATATATAGTATTTGCATACATTAAGTTCGTCCCTTTAGCGAGACCCTTCTTCGCGTGCAACACCGACCCTTCGCTTCGGCCCCGAACTTTTCGTTCTGTGCACAAATTCAGTGGGGACAGTAGCTTCGTTCAACAGTCGTCTTTCACCCAATCCCGGCAATCTGTGTTCCATATCAACGGTGACATGGTCCTAGCAAACCATTTTCCGGTTGAAATTGAATGTTTCCACTGTATGACTCGTACCTATATTGTGGAGCCATTTGATCGCCAACTCGCCCTTCGACGGCGGGCTTCGTAGATAATTTATTGGCATTTGGACAAATCTCTTTCCTTTCACGGACTTTTCTCCTGCCTTCTTTTGACATCCGCATGCTTGATATTCAAGCATTTCATTATCACAAGACTCATGAAACAACTCGATTCATGTCGCTATGCTAGTGTTTACATATTACGCTACGCCTATATCGCTGAGGTGGTGGACCGCCTACGTCACACTTCACGCATTCTCTCGCGTTAATCTTCGTGAGTTCCCCGTGAAATGGGCAACAATGGCAGCGCCCATGGTCAGTGAAAATGCACGTTTCAAGATTAATTTTATGATGTATAACATTCTTACAAAATTAAACAAAAAATACATGTGTTACAATATTCTATCATGAATGGTATGTGGGAATTGGGGGGATTTTAGCGCATTTTCAATACTATGGTTGCATGTTCCTTTAAGTGTAAACTGTAAACCTGTCTAAATCCACAAATATTCTGTGTTTGTCCCATCTGATAGTTTACATATTTGAATTGGATATCATTTTTAATATGATCCTCTGGACTTAAAATGTTGTTATTGTATATTTTGTATCTGATCATAATATTTGACATTTAAAAGGGGACGTTTGAAATTATTAATTGCATCATATTTGTATTTGATTCAGAAACCATAAATTTTCGTATTTATCCCCAATCCGTACACAATTGCAACTGGCTTGCTTGCAGAGATATGATTCTGTGCCCTTTGTGCGTGCGTGCGTGCATGGGTGCGTGCGTGCGTGCATGTGCTGTATATGTGCAATGTGCATGCTATAGGCCTATAGCTGGTCTGCCATCACAACACTGTCAAGTCATCAGCTAGCTATTCCTAGATCCTTTCACTAAGCAGTTTTATCTGAAGCCATAAATATATAATTCTATGACACTACTGATCATTGTTTCACCAGTAGCTCAGACATTGTTAGTATACGGAGTTATGTAGCAAATACATGTTCTGTGACTTGTTCATATAGATTTTAAATAATTGTGTTTTTTTCACTTATATTAACCCAAAAGAACTGAGAAAAAAAAGTTTCCATTTTTGTGTCCACTATTTCGTGGAAAAATTCAAAATGGCCTCCACTGATCACTGAAAGTCTTAAAATTGCTATATCTTTGGCAACAATCGGTACAGAAACTTGAATCAGATCCGACCTCTCTCTCAAAAACACTATAGATACGCCCATACACTTTGGGTGCAGTACATTTCGTTTTGGTAATCTGTCGTAATCGGTAGTAAATCACATATTTCTTTGGAAATTATTTATCAGAAAGATAAACTGATAATTGACCAATGGTTTATTTTATTTCATTAACTGTCTCCGCATACACGCATACCAAGAGTGAAAGGCAACTGCCGTGGGAGAACATTCAACAGAATGTTGCTAACGTATAGTTCACAGCGCCAATACATATTAATAAAACCGTGCTAATAACCTCTATGGAGGCACAACATGAAGCAGTAGGACAGGCATTCTGCGCAAGGCAATTAGGCAGGCATAGAAAGACCCATGGGTTTTCAAAGGATCGCTAGATGATGTTGGAGAAGCTGTAGTTCCACACGAACTCCACAATGTGACATTGTGGATGCCGAAAGGGGTACACACCGTCAAAATGGAAGCACACTTGCAGGCCCTGCATCGATCATCATCATTCGTATATCGCCAAATCATGCAGACTCACATATCTGATCGCCAAGCATTGTATATGCCCAAGTCAGTAGATACACCTGGTTTCCGGTCAACTGTCGAAACTCCCTTAATGCTTGGCATGTCACAGTACTGTGACCAGTGGAGAAGCCAGAAACTAGCGGAAGTCTTCTCAACGTCTGAAGTTGGCATTCCATACAAAGAGTCAAACAATGCATAACTCAAACTGCCGAGAGAGTGCAACAGAATGTAGAGGAACACGCTGGGAACAATGTGCACTCAGGTCTTCATCGGCAAAAAAGTTAGACCCACCTGAGGGTAAGAATTTGTTTCAAGCGACAGCAATGTCAGTGTACCAGATGCAACCTATGATGGATGATGAGGGCATACCTGACTAAGGCACAGCATCTGGACAGTTACCTACCACCTACCATCATTATCGATGGCATGGCTGTTGTGCATGTAATGAATGTTCACAAATGTCACATAGTAATTGTCAAGACCATTCAACATTCTTTATTCGCGCAATTGACAACATGTTTTTCGGCTACTGCGAGGCATACTTACTCTTTGATGACTACAGCACAGTTCGCTGAAAGATCATGTGAGACAACTAAGAACAGCTGGCAGATCTTCTGATCCAGGCAATGAGGTCAATGATAACACACCCACAAAGATCTAAAGGCATTCCTGAATAGCAAGAAAAAAGGGTGAGCCTCATTTTGTACCTTGTAGAAAAAGGTTGTCCAGTTCAGCAAAATGCCTACCGTCTCTCAGACATACAAAGATGTCTTTGCAGCCCATTCATCTGCAGAATTCGCAGTACACAGAAGTAAGCAGATACTATGATAACACTATGCAGTTATAGCATTGGGTGATCTAGGTATCATTGTACACATTTATTTCAGTGATACATATATACTCCTGTTGGCATTGCGCAGAGTTCCAGAACTCAGTGCAGAGAGCGTCATATTTACAGACAGAGGAGCTAAGCGACACCCTGTCAAACTCAAGCTTATCTACGAAGCTCTAGGTCCTGACAAGACAAGCTCTACCAGGGTTTCATGCATTTACTGGTGCAAACATCACTGGACACAGGACACAGGGAAAACGAAAACCTACATACTTCAAGATGTTCCTGAAACATATTTTGGATCTTACGTTTTATGGCTATTTTAATACCTATATGGCTGGTATAACTTCATTGTATTTTCATCAAAATAATGGTTGCATTTGATTCATCATACTTAAAAACATCTAAAGCGACTCCGAGTTCAAGTTTCTATACCGTTTATTGCCAAAGATATAGTGATTTTAAGACTTTCGGTGACCGGTTGTGGCCATCTTGAATTTTCCCACAAAAAAGTCGACGGAAAAAATGGAAAAAGTTTTTATTCAGGCCATTAGGGTCAATATATATTATGAAAAAACACAATTATTACATATTTACATGGAAAAATCACAGGGTGTATATTTGCTACATAATTGCGTATACTACATACATTTTACGGTCATTTTAACGGATTTATTGGCTAGTATAACTTTATTTTCTTTTTTTTCACTAAGATAATAGTTGCATCGGATTCCTCAAACATCAATACATGTAAAACGACTATGAGTTCAAGTTTTTATACCATTTATTGCCAAAGATATAGCGATTATAAGAAGTATGGTGAACGGTGGCGGCCATCTTGAATTTTCCCACGAAAAGTGGACGAAAAAAATGGAAACAGTTTTTTACAGTCCTTTATGGTCAATATAAGTGAAAAATCACAATTATTTAAAATCGATATGAAAAAGTCACAGAATGACACAATGACATACACTATGTATGAACAGTAACTGGAACTGGAGCCACTGAATCAGCAGTTCGACAGGGCAAATTGATGAAGTCGGGTTCATTTAAGTTCCAACTGTCTGTGTGATTCATGTGTATATTGTGACCTGCTATCTGTCTGCTAAAGCTATTTTGTCAAGACAGACCTATTTTAGTAAAGTATGCCATCACCTGCCAAGTCATCTGCTGCATGTGATCATTTTGAGATGTCAGAATCTCCTGGGAACGCATTCAAAGCCAAGTGCAAGTACTGTGCTACTTGTATAGCAACAAACACCAATCGGATGAAATACCTCCAGGTGTGTAAATGATATGAACTTGTATGTGGCTATATATAGTATTAATGTATCATGACAAATGGGCAGTTGGTGGTTTGTGTAATTATGCATTCCCCACAAGTACAACTGTTCAGTTGGGCATTTACAACCTAATGGGTGTACTTTGTAAAAATCACCACTTTGTAGTTGTTTGAATAAACTGGTCAAAACTTCATTTTTATAAATATAGTACTAAATACTAACACTACATGAAGCACACAGCAGAACGATAATTAAGGGAATGTTTTGGAACAATGTGACTAAAACATTTCTTCAAACCAGAATATGAGATTTAACAAGGTTTAACAATGTTGCCGCCAGGAGCCAAGCTCCATATGGCAAAAGCAAATAAGGAAGCCTTTGGCTCATCGAGAGTTCACTAAACTATAATACTATTTCTTAAGATAAGAGATAAACGTGTTATATTTATAACAATATTTGTTGTTGCTGAAACGACACAAAGTGGAACTATTTCAACTACATCTTTCTGTGAGACAATTGTGTTAATTTATATGTCTAATCGGGTGTTGTTTTTTAATTTAATGCTATTATAGTGTAGTTATGTTTTATGTATGCCATAATAATAATAATAATAATAATAATAATAATAATAAAAATAATAATAATAATAATAATAATAATAATAATAATGTTATATATATGTATCCGTCCATATATGTATACATAAAATACAATAAAAAAATATGAAAAGTACAATACATATAATACAATCAAAGCAATGATGTGGTCAACTGTAAAAATATAAGTGTAAAATTAAAAACATTATGTCTAAATATATGAGGAAATTAATTAAATAAGTTGTAAAAATAAATATTAAAAAATTGATTAAAAAATAAATACAATACTAATGACATGTGTACAATAACGACCTCCAGTATGAGTACACATGGCTCTTAAAAGAGTACATATGGCTCTTAAAAGCTCCATTGATTGTTGCTGTCATGCTTTTATATTACTAATAAATTACATGCACATTTCAACCAATTAGTTTTGTATCAACTTTAAGCCAGATTGTAGGATTTACCATTTCCCCTCTGAGAATTAAGGCCATTGATAGCTGAGCTGGAACAAAGGGCAAGCACTGGCAAGGCACATTAACTCCCTTAGCAAAAACTAATTTTTAACCCTGTCCTCTTGTGTGGTCAATTAGCAATTAGCACCTAGTCAGATAGGGGTGTAAGAATGGATTGAGAGCAGATAACTGCTAATGGCTAGACATAGAACTTTGTCTGGTGCCTGATGACATCACATGTCCCCAGGACATTTTGCCAGTATACATATACAGATACAGAAAACATATTAAAACCTTAGAAAGAATCCAAAGACAAGCTGCCAGATTTTGCACACAAAACTATTCTAGAGAGCCAGGAACAGTAACCCAACTTCTTAAAGACCTCCAATGGGACACCCTTCAAACAAGAAGAAAAATTAAAAGACTTAGCATAATATACAAAATGGAACATAGATATCCCGCTAGATCACTATATCCAACACAGCACTAGATCCTCACGTAAACATGACAGTCAGTTCTTGCAAATTAGACACTCTGCAAACATATTTGGAAACAGCTTCTTCCCAACCACAATTAAAGAATGAAATTCTCTGCCCCCAAACACTGTCTCAAGTAAATCACTAAACTCATTTCAGAAAAAAATTAATCCAACATTTTAACAACTAATCCAAACGACCCACCATGCGCACTGGCGTGATGTGTCCCCAGGACATTTTGCCAGTACACATATACAGATACAGAAACACCTCTTTGTGTGTAAATATTTTGTAGTTCTACTGTTGATATTGTTTTACTTTGGCATGACCAAAATGCACATCCAAAACACTAAATACAGTTTAATCTATGTTTTATAGTATTTACATGTTAGTATAATATTATAGGAAACATTGTAATTATTTTCATTAAATACAAAATGTACATGTTACAGACATAATAATATTAACACAAATGCTCATACTTTGTGCTCAACTTTGCATGGCTCTCATTTTTAAATATTATTTTGGTTTATGATTATATTAAAAGCTTCTGTCTTCTATTCCAGAGAAAGCATGCAGCTAAGCTCACCAAACCTGCAGCCAAACAAACTGCAACTGACCTAGAACAGCCCACTGTCAGTAGCTTCGTGAAACAGTCCAAGAAGTATTAACCAACTGACCCAAACCAGGCAACTTTCATCAAGAACATCCCTGTGTTTTTTTGCTGGATCACTTCAGTCGTTCTCCATTGTTGGGGATGAGGGGTTTAAGAAGCTGATCAGTGACATAGATCCACGCATCGTTTGCCCCAGTAGGTATCATCTATCTATGAAACTCACCCCAGAAACATCATCTGCCAACATCCACAGAAAACTACAACAGCTCTTGGAGACAACCTAGGATATCTCTGTCACTGTGGACCTCTGGTCAAACAGACAGATGCGTTCTTTCATCGGAATCACTGCCCATTTCATCAGTGACTGGAAACTGCTAAGTGCTATGCTAGCCTGTCAACAGCCATAGCGACAGTGATGACACATAAAACACTGATGGAAGCAGCGATAAAAATTTGGAAGACGATGTGCCCACTGATGCCTTCCCTGGCATGATGGTTGTTTTACACACACTGTTCAGCTTGTTGTGAAAGATGGCATGAAGGCAGCCAGTACTTTGCGCAACGTCATAGGCAAGGCATCCAATATTATGTCTCATGCTATGAAATCGACAATCAGCACAGAACTGCTAAAAGGCCACTGAAAGTTATAAGCTGCCAATGTCACCAGGTGGAACTCCGAGGTCACCATATCTCAGTCCATCAGTAGACATTGGACCAACTAGATGCCACACACAAGCTGACCACCATGACAGGATTCTGCTGGGCGAACTGTGCGAAGTCCTTGCTCCATTTGAAGCAGCAACAGACTTCATAAAGTTTTCACAGGTAGCGTAGTTATTCCGTGGGCTCCCAGATGATATATATGTTGGCAGCTATCAAAGCGAAGTAGAGCTGCAAAATGGTTCAGTCATTAAAGAAGTCAGTTGAGCACCATCTGTCTATCCTATGAGGAAAGATATCCTTCCAATTGGCTGCCACACTCAACCCCCGCTTCAAATTGGCCTGGTGCAAGGATGCAAGGTACAGAAGCAGAGGACAGCACTCCTTGCTGCAGCAAACTTACTGGATACTCCACTAGTGACTTCTGCTCAGACCCAGCTAGACCCATCTGCATCTCGTCCAACCAAACGGCACGGCTGTCCGGTTTCATGGGTGCCCAGGAGGCCACACCGGCAGCTAGTTCAAGCATGGCTGAAGAGATCAGAATATGTTTTGCCTGATAACTGTTTATTCAGTGGCAGTGAGTGCTCAATGCTATGTTGAAGTTGAACTACAAAGAAATAAACATTTGTGTTATATTCTACCAACAAATCTTATTTCTTTATTGGCAGACTATTACTGATTTACTGATATGTATATATCCTGCTGGTTCGATACTCAATATATCAATTAAAATGTTGCAATATTTCTCTAAGTTTAATTTTTTCATCTTGATACTTCATTGACATAATTGAATATTGAACCATCGCTAAATTGGCACTCATTATAAAACTGATATGCTATTTGTTACACAGTATCAGTATGATACCTTTAATTTGTAGTATCATGCTATATGGACACCTTGAGTATCAATCGAGTATTAAATGACTCATTTAATACCTCAGAAAGTCGTCTGATTATTAATAATAATAACACATGGATAGTGGATAGTATTAATCAGTTATAACACTAGATAGTGACACAGCAACATTAAAGAAATCATGAAAGTAATTATGATTATATCCTAAAGTAATCGTACTCATACTTGAGTACATTTGTTTTCTAAGTACTCATACTCGTATTCATGCATCTTCATAGTAATTGTACTCGCTTACATTTGTACTGTAATCATTCCATCTCTGGGTTTTTGCAGGTTGCTAAAATGTTAAATTGGAGCAGCACCCATGGTCTCTGTGACACGCGGCCTGCGTAACTGGACAAAGTTGGAAGAACTTGTGTGCGTGTTCTGTGTAGATATATATATATATATATATATATATATATATATATATACAATATATATATATAATATATAGACCATGGTAATTAAGGTTATAGATAATTTGCATAGCTTTTTTCTGTAACAGAGAGGGTTTTCTGAGTATAGACGGATACGTATTTCCCCTTATTATTGATAAAATGTGTATGTTCACATTAAGCGATAATTTATTAACTCTAAATCATATATCTAGTTTTTTCTAGTTCATTAGTAACTATACATGCTGTATCCACAATATTCCTAGTTGAGTAAAAAAATGCTACTGTCATCTCCAAACAAGATAATATTAAGCAATTTTGACACTTCACACGTCATTTGTGTATAAAATAAATATTACTGGGCCCAGGATTGATCCTTGTGGGACTCAACACTTTATATTCTTTAGCTCTGATCGAATTACTGCTGTTTTAGCACACATACTAACTACGATTGACTAAATAACTTTTAATCCAATCCGGTGCAAACCCCTTATTCATAACATTGTAACTTACTTAACAGTATTTTATGATCAATGGTGTCAAATGCCTTATTCAGATCAATAAAGACCCTAATAGTGCTTTCTTGCTTATCTATTGCTGAAGTTACCTTTTCAACAAATTCAGTTAACGCTAGTGAAGTTGAGTGATTACTTCTGAAGCCATATTGCCCATCAGTCAATATGTGATAATTTTCAATGAAAGCCATTAACCGTTTGTTAAGTATTTTAGAGAATTGGGGTAACATTAATTGACATAGGTGTATAGTTCGAATATTGGAGACGATTTCCTGATTTAAAAACAGAAATAACCTTTGCTGTTTTCATGTCATTTGGAAATATTCCAGTGATTAATGACCTGCTAATAATACGGGTTAGCGGTTTTACAATTTGCTTTGTTACATGCTTAACAGTTGTTATGCTGATTTCTTTGTGTCCATACGAAGTCTTACTTTTGCACCCTGACACCATTTTTATTACTTCTTTCTCTGTAACAGGATATATACATGTATATATATATATATATATATATATATATATATATATATATATATATATATATATATATATATATATAGTATATATATATATTTATATATATACATTGACTCTGATACCTTTTTTTTTTTAGAAAGTCAGTCGGTTGTATTCAAGGGCAGGGCTCTATGCTGTTATATAAGTTTTTACCTGTGTTAACAAAGAAGTTGTTGAAATGATTAGCAATTTCTTCATTGTCTAATGTCTACTTGATCAATATAAACAATGAATTCATTTGAATATTTGGCTTCCGATTTTCTTTTTGCCAATTATAGTGTTAAGAATTGTCCATGTTTCACTAGTGCTGGGCTTACACTCTTCGAGTTTCTGACTATAATAGTTTTATAAACAATTTTTTTAACTTGTTTTTCTAGCGACTTTCTGTTAATAATGACCTTCTTTTTAGAAATGCTAAGTACAAATTATTTTTGTATGCAATCATTGTTAGGCCTTTTGATAACCAAGGTTTTTCCTTCCATTTAGTGTTTTCTGGATACATTGTTATTTTGCAAGGACAAGCATCGTTGTAGGTGTTACAACGATGCATGAATTGCAAATATATTACATTTGGGATCCGTTCGTTCAGTTCAATATCCCAATTGTTATGGCTTAACTCTTGTTCAAATTTGCTTAGAGCATCACCGTCTAATGTTTGGTTATATTTCAATTTTGTATTATTATTATTAACCACATAAGTACTATTATCACACAGAACGAAAATTGGCATATGACCCGTATCATCGCTTAAAACAATGCTGCACATTTTGTTTCTGTATAGCTCAGAACACAAAATGTTATCTATTATAGTTGCAGTTATGCTTGCTGTTCTTGTTGGCCTGGTGATTAAGGTATACAATCAAGAACTGAATATTTGATCAAGGAAATGTTTCGACTCAGTTTGATCTTCACAGTGTAATAGATCTATGTTAAAATCACCACATATGTAAACCATTTTATTGGTGAGATTTCCCAGTATATATGGTATATATATTTCTGTCAAACAATTCAGTAGCATTTTCTCCAGTTTTGTGTAGATGTTTCTCAGTAATGTGACTGTACACAGTTAAACAAATATATTTCATTTAGTTTTTCTAAAGTCTAATCAGAGTGTCCCAAAAACCCAAACAAAATGTGGCCGTTGTCTGTCTGGACTAGTTGGCAGAGTGTTAAGTGCCTGATATGTTTTCTGTATTACTTTTACAACACCTGCTTCTCACTCTGGATCGTAACTTCTATATGTACTATATATATATATATATATATATATATATATATATATATATATATATATATATATATATATATATATATATATATATATATGTATATGTATATATAATATATATATATTGTAACTTCCACTTTGCTATGCAAATATGAGAAACATGAGATATGTGCCATCTAAAGACAAATATAGGGTTTTAAGTTAATTACAAATGTGAATTAGCAATTATTCATAGATCAATGTATCAGGTATAACACAATTTGATTAATAAAATAAATTGTTTTACTTGATATGTACAAACATAAAAATAAAATTATGTTCCTATGTTGAACTCTGGCTAGATGAGCATTAAAAAATCAACACCACATGAAAATGGTTAGCAACTACAGACGTGGGAGATATGCATTAAGTTGAATCTGATCTGAGAATATCATGGGAATATGTAGAAGAATGTTACTGTTGCAAAGTAATAGAGATGTGTGCCGTGCATGACTGTACAGTATTTATTCCATCAAACACAAGACACACAACAATAATATTTTTTAAGTGCACACCAGTCAATACAAGTCCAACTGTCTTAGTGCTCTGTGTGTTTTAGGTATGCTTATTGTATTAATGCGATTCATGTGTTGAATATGTTTATTTCCACTGGTCTGTAATTGCATATTTGATATCACGTAGTTTATACCATGCAACACTATATTTACAGCAGTGTGCCATGTTTTATGTAATGCAATAGTTATATTGCAGACTGTCTAACAACAACCTGAGTGACCCTGAATCTGGCCAAGCTCTACGGGACAGTATCGCACGTATGTCAACTCTCCGCAAGTTGCGGTAGGTTGTTCACCTAACCATGTTACCATTAATGCTAAATAAGCAATTCATAATATTTGTTTGTTATACATTTGCATACCATTTAATGTTGATGCAGAGAGTTGTTGATATGGATAGCTTGAAGAGCAGTCTACGAAGTTTTACTTTTTTGGTAATCATTCTTCTTTGACGAAAAGAATGACATAGATCTGCTGCCACGCAACTCTGATGTGTCTAATGTAACCCGAAAAAGAAAGGCAAATAAAATTGGATCTAGATGTGGCTCTCAAAGCTGTGCTATCAATATAGTAATTTGCATGATATGTATATTATAGCAGCATGTTCTTGCACAGTGGGAGTTGTCCTGATTCAATACTGCCCTTCTCTGTACAGAATATCTGACAGGGATGATCTTTGACGACAGCTACCTTCGTGTTCTTACAAAGGTAACTGAACTCTGATTTAGCCAAGCACATCCTGGGCATTGTCATCGATGTCCCAAGAGTGGTGTATGCTTTTCAGAATGTACGATTCTCTTGCACAAGTTTCAGAACTTTAACCTTTCTGTTACTTGCAAAGGCATTGACTTGGTTGCACCCGATCCAATAGTGAAGATCTGAGAGTGATGAGCAGATATCAATATGTTGGAGTCCATTGGACTGCTCATACTGAGGCAGATGAATTTGACACCTTACTGTGATCTGTGTATCACTCGCTCATCAAATTTGATTGGTCCTTGTACTCATTGAATATCACATCAATGTGATTACTTGGTTGAGAAGTGTGCAGCACTGTTTCAAAGATGTTGTCATGTGCCTCTTCAGATCAGCTATTTTCTCCGTTTAGTTGCTGTACAAGAGGTGTAGGTGGTGCACAAGAGTAGTTTTGTTGGTTTTCTTTACAGTTCTGTTAGTGTTTGTCAGTGACCATGGCAAAAGATGGTGTGAAAACACAACATGCATGTCAAGAGTCCTGGTTTGTTTGCAATTAGCATCACGGGGCTGAAACAAACTCGAGTCAGCCTTCAAGATAATTTCTTTCTTTGAGGTCATCACACATTTCTTCTTGGTTTCACCAAACGTTTTCAAGTTGATGTACTTTATAATTACAGTGTCGTAGAAACCTCTGCCTTCCTTGAGGAACTATAAATGAAAATTGGTAAGCATGCTACCCTTTTTGTAATGAATGTGGAAGTTTACCAGCGATGTCAGATATGGCAGCTACGGTACACTTGTCAGTATGCCAACGAGATCGGAAGGGTCCTGTCCAAACGAATTTATTATTCATTAGATTTCTAGCAGGCTAGTAACTGCCTCAATATCTTAATGATCCTTCTATTTGCATGTAGTCCCAAGCATAAATGCTTAAAATATAATGGGTTTTGGACAAGAACTGTGTCATACAATGGCCTTATTGCAACAGCATGGTGTTCTGCTGTCAAGTAATAGTGCGACACTGCCTCTTGCAATTTGCAAATTCTTGTTGACCATTTCTTCTGCAGTTTGATCACGTCCAAACTCTGTCATTTGTGCACAGTACAGAGCAAAATTTCAACTGTTCATGGTAGGTGTTCTCATGGTTGTTACTCGGCAGTATATATGTGATGCTGCATAGGTCGTAACAACCCTCAGGATTATCCGATTCCATCCATCTGCAACTGCTCCTTATGGAAGCTTGTGATTACTAACAACATGGTTCTACAACTCACCTGGCAAGACCCTGTTGGTGATATTGATCTGTTCAGCATCTGCCTCAGAATGAACAGTACAACTAACACCAACATCTTCATAAGGCATCGGATATGGTCCACATCAGGATGTCACAAGGGTGGCTACTGCACTGGAGAAAGAAGTCTGTTCAGCACTCTCAGGATTTTATATTTTGAATGGATGCAACCCAGCAAGTACCTTTGCAAAATATGCCAAGGTCAATGCTCAGAAAATCGAACATTCAGAAAAACATTCCGCCCTTTTGGGACAGCGAGGACAAAGTCACAAGAAATATTTGGACAATTTGAAGGGTTCACATGTCAGGTTTACAGTAAGAACACAAAAGTTATTGTCGTCAATGACCATTGCTATCAAATAAGCAAGCCAACATGAAATCAGGACAACTCCCACATTGCTAGGACCTGCTGCTGCGACATACTCATCATGCTAATTATCAAGTCGCTAAAACTATTTTAGATGCAGTATTAACAATAAATAAACGTTTAGATGCCATTTGTGTTGAAGTGGACATAAGACCACATTTGATTTTTCCATAGGCTGCCATTACAACATTTCCTATAACATTTGCTTACTGACACACTTGCTATGGATGCTTGGTGAAATTACAATACCCCAGCTACCCGGAAACCACTTCAAACCCTGACACCCGTTCATGTGTCCTACAACAGGCAGTGATCTGTCATGTTGACATAACGAATCAATCAGTATGAATAGAAAAAACACATCTGTCACATTTTGACAACTCTGATGCCAAGGTGCACAATACGTCATTTCTACTCAAGCAACACAACACCAAAATTAAGAAAACCAGCATAACGCTATTTTTATTGGGTACTTTTTTGTCAGGGAATGGCGAAGTTACCATTTATTGTGTTGCTACATCAACACAGAGATTATTATTGCACATATAGAAAATGTTCTCATTACTAGCTGCTACAAAATGTTCTCGTAGCTAGCTGCTAGCTGACACTTTCCATTTGAATTGGCTTAATAAAATGTGGGTAACAAATATATAGAATGTATCTTTGTTCCGCTATAGAATGTAACTTTTTTCATACTTTTACACCAACACCTGTTTATGAATAAACACCTATTGATACTTTTAAAATGGCATTTTTATTATTTTTTAAACATGAAATACATGCATTACAAATATATTACACTGTGTGACTCTTCAGTATGCACTATATATTAAATATTACAATAAAAATATTCTCATTGAGTTCATTAACATATTGTGTACTATCAAAATATTATCAAATGATGGTAAGAAGATTAGTGTATATCTGATGTCAACCTATTCCAGTGTATCTGCAATGTGTCTTTGCAGGCTAGAACAATGCGAAATTGGAACAGCAGCCATGGTCTCCGTGACATGCGCCCTGCGTAATTGCACAAAGTTGGAACAACTTGCGTGAGTGTTCTCTATAAATATCTGTGTGTGTGTGTGTGTGTGTGTATATATATATATATATATATATATATATATATATATATGTATATATATATACATGCATATATATATATATATATATATATATATATATATATATATATATATATATATATATATATATATATATATATATATATGCAGGTCAACGTTGAATACAAATTTAGTTAAATATAAATGGCTCGACATATCATTAGAAGACAATGTATGATGCTCCTAAGTTAAATGAAAAAGGGTTACAAAAATTAGTGTTTTAGAATGTTACAATTTATTACCTAACATAGACTTAGCCTAGCTCCGTCGCTTCATAAGGTGCAATAGACTTGGCCGCGCCCAAGTTGCTCGCCATAATTAATGAAAACATTCTCACTTGGCTCCGCCATTGTATAAGTCTCGCCTTCAAGTCGCTCTGTATTTTATCAGTTTATTTAGCTGATATCATATTTTTGTTTAAACTGAATTACGGTTTGTCGTTTTTCTTGTCACTTCTGTTATATAGTGGACTATTTTCAGATCACTTTTCAGTTGTATTTTTCTATCTTCCACCATTGTTCGCCTACAGACATGTAGCATTTCTAGCGGCAGCTTTCTGGGGTTTTCTCCAGTGCCATCTCCGGAGATAGTCCAGGACCATAACCGTGAGTCTATGTTACAAGAAATTATCAATCTTCTCCGCGAACATTCGGTATTACCTAACGTCGTAAATAGCACGACTAATCGGCCATGTCCTCCCGGAGGCCCTGTTTCGACGTGGGCGGTTGACGGAACTGCCCAGACAATAGTCCCGCCAGTTGGATTCCCAAGAAGGTTATCCGAGCACTTACCCGGCAGTCCACGTCAATGGATTTACGCCAGCGTGCCCGCTCCGGGCGGAAAACCGGATACATTCCTCAGGGCCAAACCCGGAGATCCGGCCCGTTCTCCGGAGCCAAACCCGGAGGTTGACCGCGTTCGGCCCAGGTCACCGAACGACTGGGAAATCCCGGAGCCGGACGAAAACCCGAGGCCGACTTCGATTGAGCTACGCGAGTAACTCGCGTAACCCGAGGGCTACCCGAGTCCCAATCGAACAGCCGAGATCACTCGAGCACGTGACCATTTTTGACCTAGATTAGCTACTCCAGGCAATCGCGAGTTTTACAGGATTCACTCGAGTAACTTACGTAGGCCCCCTACTGCATAAGAAATTAATTAAACATTACATAACACAATCATGTAAGGACTTAAATATGGATTAAAGTCAACACATTCTATGAGTTATAATTAAAGTCCAAGAAGATGAACGTCATAATTTACACACTAAACAACATATTAGTTTATTTTATTTATTTACATTAGGGGTTTATGTCCGTGATCACGATCATCGGTGTTCAGTTGATTACGTGCGTAGTACTGCACACGCAGTGTAAATGATCATAAACCGGATACCACGTTGGGGTTAGGCGTGTAACTCGCGTAGCTCAATCGAAGTCGGCCCGAGACGTCACACAGTTCGGCTGGTGTCGCCGGGCGCCCGAAGAAACCCTCGGAGCCGAACTTGAGAGCCGTTCGACCAATCAGAAACCGCCGCAGGCAGATTCCGTAGCCGGAGCCCGGTTCTTCCGTCATGCGAGCTGCCAATCTGCGTCCCAACCGGCGTTACTCGACCTAGTTGGAGTCTCCTGTTATCCGGGGACGGTAGTCGTACAAACAGGCCGCAGTTACGGGAAATTTTAGACGCACTAAACTGGGAGTTTGCGTTCGCAGGCTACACGACACGGGGCCCTGTTTCGCAACACGCAACCACTTCGCGGCTAGAAGAGCCGGTTTTTGGCCGCCGGCGAATTGGCGCCATGTCCTCCGAAACGCATGATTGGTCCGTCGGTCCCGGGAATACACAGGCGATAGCCGGACATCACTTCACACCAGGTGAATAATACCTAATACCGGCAGCGGCTGTCGGTTCCGCCCGGCAACGTGACACCGACAACGGTAATTGTTCTTGCTGTTCTCCTGTTCTGGCGATAACAGCACCGCTCACATAGCGTATGGTGATCAGCTTGACTATTCCTGTTCGGATGACGACGATGCCTGGAGTTCTGTCGAAGGACAGTACACTGATCCAACTCCACAATCAGTTGCCATACAACCGGACGAACAATGTGACACGATGTCACATTCAGAACGAGTTATCCTGGTCCGCACTTTTCTCTGTGATGAATTGCCGGCGACTGACAGTCTCGCTTCTTACGCAGGGCCACGTTTGTCAACACTAGTACCAGCCGATAATACCGTTCTGGTCGCTCCCCAGCCTGGATTTCCTTTTTCTGAGGCTATGATCAATCACCTTAAGACAATTCAACAGGAATTACAAACCACTCCGGGGGGCAAGTCACACCGATTTGCTTTAGTACCTCTCTCCAGAGAGGCCATGTACTCTCAGTTATAAGCTTTCTTCTACAGGTTTTCTGTTTTCACGAGACTCGCCTGCCGTAGATAAGGGCTCACTGATACAGTCCATGCAACAAAACAACGTTGTAGAGGTAGTCCACGACACATATTTCCACATACCCATCCACAGAGGTTACCGACAATTTCTTCGATTTCACACTCGGGACACCATATACCAATCCCGGGCACTGCCGTTTGGCCTTTCTCCAGCACCTTGGGTATTCATCAAGATTATGACAGAGATCAAAATGCTGATACACGTGATGGGCATTAATCTATGTCAATACCTGGACGACTGGCTCATCTATTCACCATCATCACACCGATTTGCTTCAGTACCTCGCTCCAGAAAGGCCATGTACTCTCAGTTATAAGCTTTCTTCTACATGTTTTCTGTTTTCACGAGACTCTCCTGTCGTAGATAAGGGCTTCACCTGGAATTTCTCGGTCGCAGGTGGGGGATCACGACTCGGCATGGACCAGAAGTATTTCCGTGACCTCACAGCCATGACACGCCGACGGCTGTGTATGTCCTCCTTCCAAGATTGGACGGGAGCTACCCTCAATCGGTCCATACAAGGAATTATTGACAACGTGTGCATTGGAAGTGTTTCTACAGAACAGCTGTTGGAACAGCTTAAGGCAATATTGCAGTTGTCTCAGTCGGTGCCGACGGCTTGGTCCGATGGCGCCACCTTGGATTGTGCCATCACCTACAACATCCTCCTGCATCAACGGGACCAAGCCCTACGAGGAGTTTCTCCCATTGTGTCACTAGAGGATCGGGAGCGCCTTCGCACTGCTCCATTTGAGGCTTCATCACTATTCGACGAACTCGTAACTAATCTACAGTTGCTGTACAAGGTGGCCAGTCGGCAACGAGACTATACCCTATACAGGGGCTCGGCACCTTTCACCGTCGTAAAACACGTGATGCTCCACATCGTTCAGCACCGGCTAGATCCGCGCCAAGACGGCATGCTGCTACGTCACTGTCGTTCTCACGTCAGCAGCCCTTTCTGGCCACTAGAGGACGTGGTTCATGATGTCCCTTTCGCCAACGAGGAGGACGACGACACAGGTCATGCATGATTACATGTGTCCCAGGACTCGGGCATCAGTCAGCCCAATCGTTACGCGACCTTCAACCCTCGACCCTCTAGACATTCCACGACAGGAGGTCGTGTTACCTCCTTTGCTTACAAGAAAGGTAGGAGCTCGACTGTTCCTGTACTGCGATGTCTGGAGACGAAGGAGATGCAGCGATTGGGTGTGCAATGTTCTGGAAGCTGGTTTCCGTCTTCGGTTCTGACAGTGTCCCCCCATGACGGGTGCACCATCTGCCTTTGTAGACAAGGGCTCTATCAAGAAGCGCACAACTCTCCGGTCACTGATACAGTCCATGCAACAAAACAACGTTGTAGAGGTAGTCTACGACACTACATCTCCCGGGTGTTACAGTCACCTCTTCCTTGTCCCAGAAAAGTCAGGAGGTTGGATACTAGTCATCGACCTCTCATTTCTCAACTCCTTCCTAGAGATTCGACACAATGGAGAGTGCGGAAAGCTTTCGGCGATCTCTCCCTCGAGACGCCTTGGTCACTTCCATCAATCTTGTGGATGCCTATTTCCACATACCCATCCACAGAGGTTACCGACAATTTCTACGATTTCAGACTCGGGACACCATATACCAATCCCGGGCACTGCCGTTTGGCCTTTCTCCAGCACCTTGGGTATTCATCAAGATTATGACAGAGATCAAAATGCTGATACACGTGATGGGCATTAATCTATGTCAGTACCTGGACGACTGGCTCAACTATTCACCATCTCACGACCAGTGCCTCCGAGACACTGTACAAGTGCTCAATCTCTGCCACACGATGAGCCTTCTCATTCACGATGAAGTCGGAACTGATCGCAAAACAGAAATTCCATTTTCTGGGATACCAGTATGACCTGGTTTCCTTCCAGGTCACTCCAACTTTGGATCGATATCACAAAATCAAAGCATTGATTCGCTCATTCCAGCTAAGCCAAGGAGGATGTGTTCATACGTGGCAGATCCTGCTCGGTCTCTTTGCGTCCACAGAAAAACTGATTCCTCTGGGACGGCTGCACACCCGCGAAGCCCAACATTGCATCTCTGAACATTGGAATGTTTACGCTTTAACCAGCAACCTGTGGATACCTCTTTCCCCCACGGCGGAGGAAGATCTCCAATGGTGGAAGTTACCACACAATGATCTGAGGGGAGCCCCAGTTACCCCAACAGAACCAGACACCCAGTTGTTCACAGATGCATCGAACATCGGCTGGGGAGCACATTGGAATACATTGACGGTGTCCTGTATATGAAAAACAACCGAAAAAAACACTTCACATCAACGTACTCGAGTTAGAAGCCATACAGAGAGGCATGCTTCACTGGCTGCGTAAACGTATTGGTCTGACAGTCCTTGTTGCGTCAGACAACTCCACTGTAGTGTCATACATCAACAAGCAGGGTGGAACACGGTCAATACAGCTGTGCAGACGGACCAAGAAGCTACTCCTCATGTGTCAGGCCAACCAAATAGTGCTTCAGGCATGACACAACCCTGGCAGATTGAACGTCCTTGCAGACATCCTGTCATGCCCTGCACATATGTCAGGTACAGAGTGATCTCTACACCCATCTGTCTTCTGAGCACTGACTCGGGAATGGGGAATCCTGTTATTGGATCTGTTTGCAATGAGGTGGAATCACAAACTTCCACTATTTGTGTCCCCCATTCCAGATCCATCAGCCATGGCAGTAGCTGCTCTGTCAATGAGCTGGAAGACACTGTGGGCATACGCATACCCACCACCAGCTCTGTTACCACGGGTGCTCAAGAAAACCCAATGGGACCAGTGCGTACTGATCCTCATTGCCCGACACTGGCCCCAGGCAATCCAGTTCCCGCTACTCTTAGGGATGTTAGTACAACCTCCACTCAGGATACCCAACATTCCTCGGTTACTATCCCAGCCTCAAGGTCCGATCCATCGCGATCCATCCAATCTACAGCTACACACGCGGAGAGTATGCGGGATGCCCTCTGCAGCAGAGGCTTTTCGGTCGAATTGCCTCCTGTGTCAGTAGACCACAGCGAGAGTCTTCTCTGGCGATTTATGAATCCAAGTGGAGGATCTTCACTACGTGGTGTAACATACAACACATTAATCCAGTCTCGGCTACTGAGAGTGTAGTGTCGGATTTTCTTCTCCACTTTCACATTGCAGGCTATCAGATGGCAATCGCCAGCACCCTCCGTGCCACTTCCAGTGCGGAAGTAGGATGGAATCCTGCACTGAAGTCGCTACTTCAGAATATCGAAATAGAACATGAACACCATCAACGTCATTTTCCATAGTGGAATCTCGCCTTAGTGTTGTCAGCTTTAACAAAACCAACTTTCGAACCACTAGACAAAGCATCGGATCAGCTTCTTACATGGAAGACAGGTTTTCTGATTGCGCTTGCTTCCGGCAAATGTCGGGGCGAAATACAAGCTTTCGAACATGCCCGACTACTACGGACCACAGGCTGGACACAGGTGACTCTACAAGTAGGCCTGTCATTCATATCAAAGATGCAAGTATTGGGCAAGGGCCCAAAATGCGTGCTTTCATGCACTATTCCAGCACTTGACCGTCATTTGAGCAATGGCATGGCTGAAGACCAACTCCATACGGGCACTAAGATTCTACCTAGAAAAGTTCATGCCTTGGAGGGAGCACAAACGCCTCTTCTTTGTATCGTTCAAACCAGGGCATAAACGAGACATTGTACCATCTACAATCTCCGTGTGGATCCGGAAAATGATTCTGGAGTGCTACACAAATTCCCCTACACCTCTCCTTGAGTCCCATAAGGTTAAGGCACACCAGATACGATCCATGGCTGCATCGCTCGCATTCCACAGACAGGCCTCCAAAGAACAGATTCTGCGATCTGGTACCTGGCGCTGTCACAACACTTTCACCGACTTTTATCCCAAGGACCTATCTCTCTATTCTGCCGATCTCATCCAACTAGTGGTGGCTGCAGAATCAATTCTGCACCCAACAGGAGATCATTAGAGGTAGCATTGTCTATATCCCACCATCCATTTACCTAGATTCTGCACCTTGTGAAGCGACGGAGCCAGGCTAAGTTTATGTTAGGTAATAAATTGTATATTTTTAGAATTAAAATATATATTTATAAGTAACATACTTACCTGGCTCTCCGTCGCTTCACCATATCACCCTCCCTCCTTCCCCACTATAGGGAGATTACCTATCACAGTACGAGCCTTCCTGCCAAGTGCGAAGAGAAGGAGCTCAGTGATTGGATAAGGTAGTGGGAGCTGAAGGGATAGGTCATTTTTTCATTTCATTAATTTTGGTGAGCAACTTGGGCGCGGCACCTTGTGAAGCGTTGGAGCCAGGTAAGTATGTTACTTATAAATACATATTTTTATTCTAAAAATATAGATTTAAGAAGTGTGGGCGATTTGTGTGGGAAGAGAGTCACAGAGTTAGATCATTAAACATTCCCGTATGGTTCTACTCATGTATTCTGTGTGCGTGCTTGTATGCGTGCGTGCATGCGTGTGTCAGTGAGAGGGCTGAGTGAGTGAGTGGGTGGGTACCCGGGTGGGTACCCGGGTGGGTGACTGAGTTTGTGTGAGTGAGCGACCGACCGACCGACCGACCGACCGACCGACCGACCGACCGACCGACCGACCGACCGACCGACCGACCGACCGACCGACCGACCGACCGACCGACCGACCGACCGACCGACCGACCGACCGACCGACCGACCGACCGACCGACCGACCGACCGACCGACCGACCGACCGACCGACCGACCGACCGACCGACCGACCGACCGACCGACCGACCGACCGACCGACCGACCGACCGACCGACCGACCGACCGACCGACCGACCGACTATGTAGTACAATGTATACAAAATATAGAGAAACACTGTGAGTTCCACTTTGTTTTGCAAAGATGAGAAACATGAGCTAAGCAACATCTAAATACAAATATAAGATTTAAAATTAATAATAATTGTGCATTTTGGACAATTATTCGTACATCAGGTATAACAAAATCACATTAATACAAAGTTTATTTACCTTTTTTTTATTTGTTCAAACACTAGACAAGCAACATTAATTTTTAAAGTGCACTGCATGAATATTTTACAGCATTTTCCATGTTTCATCTAATTCAATAATTATGTTGCAGATTGTCTAATAACAGCCTGGGTGACCTCGAATCTGGACATGCTCTTGTTGACAGTATCGGACGTATGTCATCTCTCCGCATCTTGGGGTAAGTTGTTCACCTAAGCGTGTTACCATTAATTAGTGCTATGTTAGTAATTGGCAATATGTATTCGTAATACATCTGCAGACCATTTAAAGTGGATGCAGATAGTTGTTGATATTGATCACTTGATGAGGTTCCACAGTTTTACGTTTTTTAACTGACTATTATTATAGGGTGGTTAGGAAGATATCAAGCCTGGTGACTATTTTGCAGTTGTGAATTTTAGTAAAGGTTGCAATGTCACATTCGGTTGAGTCCCATTATATGGCAGCCATTGTACTGCATGCAGAAGAAATTTTAAGCATACACTATATCACAAAAAAAGAATGATACCTAGATCTGCTGCCTCGCAACTCTGACGTAACCACAAAAAAGAAAGGCAAATAAAATTTGATTCAAATGAGCTGTGAAGCCAATTAAATATGGACTAAAGCCGTAAAGGTGCTAACTACAAGCATTTCTTCTATTCAATGGATGCTCCCCCCTCAAAATAACATTAGGTACTGTCAACTATCTCTTGCTATGATGGTAATTGTCAAAGGAGCATTAAATAATTTTTTTAAACATAGACCTGGCTACCACAATAGAGTGCCGGTTTTGTCAACTAAGGTTTTACGTTTATTCGCTTTGACAGCGACGTAATAAAAACAAACAAAATCATCAGTGGTGGTATTTGCACACTGTTCTATAACAAGTGAGCCATATATAAATCAATAATAAATCAAGTAATTAGTCAAAAATATATTTAAATGTTACCTTGAAATATATCTTGTCATATCATCATTGATCAAAGAAAAAGAAAATTGTCCTTGAAATGTCATGATAGACATTGTCTGAGTTATACTATTGACTAAAATGTAGACAAGCTATGAGTTGATCTATTGATTGAAATATTATGATTAAATGCACTGGATTAAAAAAAAAATCATCACACAGTACATTTCATATATTGCTACTGTTGCAGTCAAGACATTCACAACACTGATTCTTTCACAGTGCTATTGAAGGCAGTCTGGTGTTTTATATTGTGAAAAGTAGCAGGCATTTTGTTATGTAGGTCAGGAGCCACTCCATGGAAACTCCCGTCTCCGAGCTTGCATTTTTATTGGCCATACCAGGAGATAGTCTCCCGCAAAACAGAGTGAACTGGTCAGCGAGTACAAGGACATTGAATTTCATTAAGTACACTGTCCAATGAAGCAATACTTTCAGTTGAATAATATCGGGTGAACACAAACCTCCAGTGATGCTGGCACTGTTCCTTCGTCATGTGACTGATTGGTAACAGCAGTAATGTACTCATGCCTATAGAAAAGTGATCCTCACACGCTAGAGGTCGCTGCTAATCGTGTCAGTACCAGCATACCTTACTGCTTGCATACTGCTTTAAAAAAAATTCTACTCGACCTGAGCTAGTGAATTACTCATAAGGCTTCCAGTCGTGGTAAAGTTTTAGATGATGTCAGCCACACACTGCTTGTACTACATGCAGTGTTTAGGAAACTAATGGGTTGTTATGTTGGGATTCCCATCAGTCATGTAACCATCTTCAACCTAGGGTGGGTATTTAGCTTTTCCTACAGCTAGCGATTGGTAAATTTTATTGCAAACAATGTATACTTCAACTCACCTCACTTCCACGGTTTGCAGAAACAATCAGCCAGGGATATAATAGTGCAACAGAACAACACCTGGCTTTTGAGAATGGGAAGAATACAAAAATCTTAATTTTAGTAAGGCCTTTTACCGGACATGGAGTCTTCTGATTTTGACAAATTTGGTATAACATAACGCTCATATACATGCTCAATAGTATGATGCAATTTTGAAAACTGCGTCATTCCTATATGTTACCAGAAGTAATCAAAATTACAATCAGTTTTTTTAACTATCTTTACAATATTGAATGGCACAACAGCATCTTTCGATGGTAATTTCAAATATATAAAGCCTGTCAAATGCAAGAGTACATGATGGAACCATATTTGTGATGCACAGTTGAACATCTCTTTCGTCAGACAAATGATCACTCTACCCTCCCCCCACAGTATGCCAAATTTTACACATGTGCTACCATTGTTTGATACAGATACCTCGAACACAACACATATAATTTATTTTTGCAACAAGTTATTTCACAGATGTACAAATTATTAGAAATAACACACTGCTGGCCAAATAGCTAAACAAATGTTGGACGATCATGTGAGATCCGTGTCAAATGTTGTACACAGTTTAGCAACCTCTTCCGCAACTTTATCACTCTAAACATGTTCATTGTAGGAATTATTTTATTAAAAAATATATCCAGATTTAATTTGTAAGTGTATCAAAGAGCATTTTAGATGTTAGCCATTTGAATATACCATGGAAAATGCCAGTAATTAATACAGATTATTATCGGATTGAATGACTTATACATATAAATGTTTAATGTGTGAGCTGACATCTCATGTGCAAACCTTTGTATACTTTAGTTTTATTACAGCTGAAAAGTGCATGACTGTCAACAGAAACGGCATACCAGGTCTTTTAGACATTTTGAAGATAGCAACACTTCTGTTAGGTGAACAATTTTAGTTTGTATCAGCATCAATGAAATTATTCAGATAACTGCAAGCACTGCATATTTAGAGAAACATGCCCTTCTTTATTATTATTATTATTGTTATTAACATCTGACATATATGCTCTATTGTGTTTGCTATTTCAGTTAGGGTATGCATGTTGCTGTAATAAGGTAGACAGTTCATCTTGGAGTGTTGAATAGCGGGGATCATCTGCTTCATATAGTGTGACCAACCTTTAACTAATTCACTTGCAGGCTGCATATAGGTGGGTGGGGTGGAATCAAAATAATGTTTCCTGTTTGCCAGGTGTTGCTTATTGTACTTTCCAAATATTAAATCAAAAAGAGAAATAGGATTGACAAACATTAATATAAGTATCTAGGGTTAAGAAATACAAGCCTTATAGATGTTGTGTATAACATAGAATTAATATCATGACAGTGAAAATCTTCATATTAGAAATATTTCACTTATGTTGCATATGTTATATGTTTCATATCTAAAATAACATTAACGCTCTTACTCGCAGACAATTATAGCACAAGCTTTTGTTGTCTTCATTGCGGGATATTATATATAGAGTGTGTGTGAAATGTAGCATATAACTTTCACACAACTAAAGTTTTCGCTCTGTTTTTGATTTATAATTGTCATACATGGTAATTAGCTGATTAATAATTTTAACTATTTTAGATGCATACAATATTAACAATAAATAAACATTTGTGTGCCTCTTGTTTTTAAATGAACTGTATTCCAGTTAGGGCTAAGACCACATTTGATTTTTCCATAGGATGCTATTATAACATTTCCTACATTTTCAGGAACATTTGAGTAAGGGTGTAGTTGTGTTAATAGTTGCGTTATTGAACATTTCACAGCTGATTTATTTCATAGCTTACTGATAAACGTGGATGATTGGTGACATTTTAATACCTGAATTTCCAAGAAAATACGTTGAAAGATGGCACCCATTCATTTTTTCTTCAACAGACAGTGATCTGTCATGTTGACATCACCAATTAATCAGTATCAATATGCAAAAGACATCTGTCACAATTCAACACAACTCTGATTCCGTGGTGCATAACATGTATCTACTCACTCAACACTACACCACCATTCAGACAACCGGCATAATGCTATTTCTATTTTCATCAGGGAATGGCGAGCAAATCCCTTGTTGTGATCTTACATAATAAGGGATTTGCTCTGGCGAGGAGCCAGAACTGGTTTCTGTACATATCAGTGATAACTTAAAAACATGTATGAGTCAGAAACTTGTATTCCATTTATTGCTCATAGAAATCATAGGCATGAAATGCGAAGTGCCCCTATGTTGGAGTGACAATCATAATTTGTTGGAGTGACAATCATAAGTCCCATAATAGGGGCGTAAGTGGCTTATAGTTATAAACATATATGTAGAAAGTGAAAGGTTGGGGTACTCGATCCCCAAAGAAATTATTATACAATGTAACAACTTGGCTAAGCTCCTAACAAACTACTGCAATTCCCTCCTTTACAATACTGCAAATAAGAATATTGAAAACTTCAGCGTGTCCAAAAACTTTAGCAAGGATAGTTACGTGTGGTCCTTGTTTTTCTCGCTCAGTGCTGCTTCTAAAATCATTGTATTGGTTCCCTGTGTACTATCACATTATTTTCAAGATTTGTACAATAGCCTATCAAATACTCTCATCTACACAACCAGCATATCTAAATTCGATGCTAACTCGATGAAGTTGATGGAACGGCCTTAGTCTCAATGGCCTTGAAACCTTGAGCAATCTATGTAAAGATGGCCAACATCAGTGAAGCATACAATACAGGGTCAACACTCTACAGCAGTACAGGTGGAGCTTCCTCCATCACCATCTTACTGGGTGTCTTCAAATTCATGTTTTTGGCATACTGCAAACCAGAGACATGCATGTCCCTACACTGAAGATGCCATGGTTATTGGCAGTCGACTGTGGTCATTGACGGTTGACCATGATAGTTGATGGTCGACCATGGTCATTGATGGTCGACCATGGTAGTTGTCGATCGACCGTGGTATTGGACAGTCGACTGTGGTTATTGACGGTCGATCATGGTAGTTGCTGGTTTACCATGTTCATTGATGGTAGACCATGGTAGTTGACAATCGACCGTGGTAGTTGATGGTCAAACGTGGTAGTGGACGGTCGACCATGGTAGTCAACGGTCGACCGTGGTAGCTCATAGTCGACCGTAGTAGTCGACGATCAACCGCGGTAGTCGACAATCGACCGTTGTAATTGATGCTCAACGGTAGTTGAATGTGGTTTTGATGGTCATCCATTGTATGATACGTTTTTTTTAACTGAACAGGTGGTGTCGATTAATTTAAGTATGTATGATGCAATCATTCATCTCTAGTCTTTGATCATGACATTATTTCACCAAAAAAACAGACATTCAAATCAGATTTTCAGTAACATTAATTTTAATACTGTAACTGTAAGTTTTAATGCAAGAGGTTCCATAACCATTATGAACTTGGGTATAAAATGATAACAATTAAGCATTCAATAAATGCAAGCATGAATATAGGCACACATTTGAACTGAATACATTAAAAACACACCAAACCTACTCTCTAATCGATCATCCTCAATATATTTTTAGTAGAAATTTACATAAAGCTTACATATATAATAAGAAAAATTACTTATGTTGTGGTCTTCAATTCCGTTGCAACACTGTCTACTGACCTAAACCCTGTAAGTTGATCATTTTATATTATGTCAAACAAAAGTCACATTACTGGCAATAATGTACATATCACTCAACACAATATGCAAGTCTAGCACATACACGTTTTTCTATAATGACTTACTAAAGTAAAGTAACTTTAACTACATTAACTCAGTGGAAAGACTGCTGATATGAGCATGTTGAAATGTTAATGTTGAAATGTTGAAATTTTTTAAAGTCAGGCTAACTTGACTATATTTAGGACAAAGCTTCCCTACCCTCTCTTGTGCTTTTGGTGTTGCCATGATTAATCACCCATGGTGGTGGCTAGTGACAGTAACTAAACACAAGCAAGGCTGAATTGCTAGGTCAGCATTAAGTGTGCAGGGTAAATTGTACACTGAGTGCCTGCCTTGCAGCTAACTTATTTTATTGTGTGCTTTGTGAATAAAAGCTGTTGAGTACCACTCATGTTATGTCTCCAGGTTAGTATAATTATTGTTTCAAGTATAGCCTTCCTACTGACTCATATAATATGGTTAGTTTTTGTCTTCACCCAAACAAAAAAAGATACAACTTTCAACCAGTGAAGTTCAACCCAAATTCAAGTGAAGTTCAGTTGAGCTACAACTATGGAGGAGTTGAAAAAATTCACATGCAAATGAGCTCACGTTCAACTGTTGAAGCTCAGTTGAGCTTCAACTCGCGTTCAACTCGCGTTCAACTCGCAATCAACTTACGTTCAACTCGCGTTCAACTGTTGAATCTCAGTTGACTTTCAACTCTTGCTGAACTGTGGAATTTCTGTTGGTTTCCATTGATGTAACTGCATGTATCGAATGGTGAAGCATGTATCATCTGTAGGACCATAGGCAATCACAAAGCATGATAACAATAAAGATTCCATTCTTTTATTTTTTATTTCTTCATTTTTGTTTTTAAATGTCCAGACACTTAAGAATTCTCCTGGCGTGATATATCTTCTCATTCAATGAGCGGGTGAACTCACTGTTGGCCAGATTCAGCCTGGTTGCCACAAATACTGAAAATATAACGAAACATTTAATACAAACATGCATGCAAGATTGTACAGAATTAGCATAAGCATAAGTTGAAATATGTAAATTGGAAGTGACTTAAAAAAACTTTTGTATTGGGTGATTATTTCTTATTTCTATATAAGCGTGGATGTGCATGCGTGCGTGCATGCGTGCATGTGTGTGTTGTTTAGATACCAATATATATATATATATATATATATATATATATATATATATAAAGAATGTGTACACATACAAATATTGAAATGCACACACACACAAGCATGCACACACACACACACGCACGCACGCATGCACGCACGCACGCACGCACGCACGCACACACACACACACGAATATTTCTACATTATTTTTTGGACAGATATTATGAATCATTCATTATAATATATATATATATATATATATATATATATATATATATATATATATATATATATATATATATATATATATATATATATATATACTCCTAAAGGCAGCTTATGTCGACCGATTATGCATATAGGATCGGCTTATGTAGACCGCTGTTTTATGTAGACCAAAACTGGTCTACATAAAGATTCGACGTGTTAGTTCACAACTAACACAATTGAATTGATCAGTACCATTGCTTGTGCACACAGTTTATATGACAGTGAAGTACTGTGCGTAAATAATTTTTAAATGAACGACATCTTAAGTGATTTTGAGCGTGTTTTCTCCAGCGCCGTCCATATTTTTGAGTATATTGTGTGCCGGGTTATGTGTACCGGGTCAAAGTTCTTATCAATCTATATTTATGGTATATACTGAACGAAGGGTTGGAGTTTCGTGTTCAGTGTATGATATGCTTCATACTGATGCAAAAGGCTATATTATTATGTGTAAATTAGTAAAACTTGCATTTTGTCTTTGTTGCGAACCGATGAGTTTCAACTATGCATTTTTGTTTGGGCAGTAACTATGATGTCATAAAATGATGTCATAAAATTGTTCTAGCACCTTGTAATTTTGTTACAGCTTGGTAAAATACTGTTCAGTTGACACATTATAAGTTCGTGATTACTCACCTACTTATTAAGAATTTTCCATTTTGTTTACTTTGATCAGCATTTTATTCACATATTCCAAACTGTACTGGTTACATTTTCAAATGGAAAGAACCAGGATGTTGGGAAGCCTAATGTATGCAGTCATGATTGTCATGGAGCTGAAGACACTTTAAAATCTTGCATGCAATGTTAGATCAACACAATAAAAAAATCATGCTAGATATAATATATGAAAAAAAACGATGTCACGTGACTTGACCATGGTTAACCACAGTCACACATAATCTAACAATGGGTGACAGTGGTTGACCATTGTCACCGCTACGGTATTTGATGGTCGACCATGAACTTCCATGGTCGATCATGGTCACCATTTCGCCTGGGTATCTCCGCATTGGACCTAATGTGAACAAGTCACATATCAACATATATCCGCACCGGAGGTCAATTTGAACAAGTCATGAACACTCCTTTCCACATTGAAGGCCAAACTAGACCAAAATCACATGTTCATTGGTGAACGAAATTATTGCTTGGGCAGTGGGGAGACTTGCCTAGTATATATTTATTGTTGCTTTACATGTACTAGCTTTATGTAATCGAAAACATGTCTACAGTTTATTGCCATAATCATTTTACATGCACGCAACACCACCACTTTATCATTGCATTGGTATTTATTGTGGTTCAACTTTCATCAGTTAAATTTTCTATCTACACGGGATGTTGTCTCTGTGTACAATTCCTAAAACCTGGTGTGATGTATTTAATATTTTATTTTAACGAAAAAACAGCGGCGAATTGCACAACCAAAACAAACTAGACTTCCCACGGGCACTGCTTTTAATCCATTCACTGTTTCTACCATAACTGTTTTTCAATGGAAATTACTGAAGGGGTGATCACACATACATCGCCATAAAAGTATTATTTTCTATCCCAAGAGTATGGCATTTGCATGTCATGTGGCAAATATGTAGCAGTATAAAAAATATTTTAACATCTTAGGAATTGTGGATTGTATTATAGGATGAAATAGCAATGCAAAACACACAGTATTATTTGTGAAGTTACGCTTTTAATACTTTCCCACTTCTGCCGTAAAAAGAATTCTATGGAAATTACTGAAGGTGTGGTCACACATAAACTGTTATTAAATAGTTACTATCTCTCTCAAATGTACAGAATCAAATGTACAGAAGTTGCATATAATGTGGCAGAAATAACTTATGTTTATAACTTATCAATTTTTTTTTAATATCTTGAAGATTGTAGATTTTATGTGCAAATGCCATCTATGGCATTCAGGCTTTACAATGCAGCACATTACTGAAATGTAGGGCTAATAATCTTGTATATGTTTATTGAAGGTTCTCAGTCAGTCTACAGGCCTAGATATTATAAATGTGTGATAACATTGCAGAATCCATAGTTTTATGTGTGCAGTTATTGTTTTTAGCACTTTTCCCATTCCCGCAACACCTATTTTCCCTATGGAAATTGCTAAGTGTCTTGTCACATATAACCCCTCATAAAACAAACAAATTATTAAGATATCACAATAATGTTGATACCAATACATTAAACCAATATAAATGTACTAAATCATGTACACAATTTTTATTCACCTCATACTGCTAGTAATTATTTCATAATGGTTTTTATGCAACTACCGCTTCAGTAATTTCCATAGAAAAATAGTTACGGCCAAAATGAGAAAAGGTTTAAAAAGAGTGATTTCGCATAAATACTGAGTGTTTTGCAATGCTAGGAGTCTTTTTCCACATCTAGATATGCACACCACCATCTCAGTTCAATGCGAGTCTTCAATGAGGATATATAAACTTGGTAGCCTAAAATGTAAGTTTTTTAAAGCCTCCAGTATAATATTTTGAAATGTGGCTGAAAAAAGTGCCATCAAATCCAGAATTCTTAAATTATTGCAGTGGTTTTGAGATTGTTGTAAAACATGACTTGATTGCCACATCATATACAAATTTCATAACACATAGGACAAATGTAATTATTTCAGTAATTTTCATAAAAAAAAACAGTTACCGGTACTGCAGAAATGAGAAAAGGGTTACAAAATAGTTATTTTACAGATAATACTGAGTGCTTGGCAATGGTATCACATCTTTGTCATATTTAAATATCAACATTCTAGTGTAATACTAACCTTCAGTGAGGGTTCTACAAGTTTGTTAGCATGGAATTTCAGTGATGTTGTTCTTTTGTAGAAAGCTTGGGTGGAGAAGATTTCATTTTCTGATGAAGCAGAAAAAGTATCATATAAGTGACATTTCTTAAGATATTAATCTCATTTTGATAGTGTTGTAACATGTTTGCTACACGATGTGGAAATGTCGTCCACCTGGAGTAGATAATAATGATTTTATTATGAGCTATGTGTGACCACCCCTTCAGTAATTTCCAGAAAAACAGCTACAACGAAAATGAGAAAAGGGTTAAAATAAGTGATTTCACAGAGAATTTTTAGCATTGCAATGGTATCACCTAGTTTCCACAACTAACAATGTATGCAAACATTCTGGAACAATAAGCACCCTGAAAGGTGATATATGAGGTCATTACAGAGAACTTTCATTGATTTTGTTGATGAATACCTGAAAATGAAAGTTAAGTGTGATCAATTTGAACAATAAAAATTACCTACAGTTAAAGTAAAAAATGTACAGTATAGAGCACAAATGCCATGTGTATGTGTGATTTGTTTCACAAATAACACACAGAATATTATTTGACATACCAAAATAAATTTCTGTTAGCAACTCACTGGCATTTTGCATAGTGAAATGATTTAATAAGTTTAATAAAAATGGCTTAATAAATTGTTTTCAATTACACTATTATGCTAACTGCCGTTTAAAAAAACCACATTCATCTTTTGAATATGGCATGTTTTTTATTTATTATTAATTAAACAAGAATTAAGCATAACAACAATATTACACTGTGTGACTCTTCTGTGTGCACTGTATATAAAATTATAATTTTATATATTGTAATAAAATATCCTCATTGATTTCATTAATATGTAGACTAGCCATAAAAGTATGGTTAACAAGATAACAAGATTGCTACCTAGAGAATCCACTCTAGATGGTAGATGGCAGGTGGACAAGGAAGCCATATGGCTTATTGAGAGTTCAACCTATCTATTTAACTACTAATCTTTGTCTTCTATCAATAATCCATTTTTCTATCCAGTTACTCATACCATTTCCTATGCCATGGGCCTTTAGTTAAAGTAGTTTAGTTAAAGTAATAATCTTTGATGTGGCACTTTGTCAAAGGCTTTTTGTAAATCTAAGTATATTATATCTATCTTTAAGTTACGATAGCACTGACAGTTAAAATCATGACTGTACAAATAATCATCAAAGGAAGATTAGGGTTCATTTGATGTCAGCCTATTCCAGAGTATCTACAATGTGTCTTTACAGGTTGCATAACTGTGGAATTGGAAGAGCAGTCGTGGTCTCCGTGGCAAGTGCCCTGTGTAACTGCACAAAGTTGGAAGAACTACGGTGAGCGTTCTCCATATATACACACGTCTATGAGAAATACAAATAACATTGAGTTGGTTATAAATGGATCATCGTATCATCAGAAGATGAGATATGGTGTATTCCTAAGTCATACTAAAACATTACAAACATTACAGTGTTTTAGAATTGTACATTTAATAAGTGTGCAAAGTGCCATGGCATACCAAAGCTAATGCAAGACCCAACGTCACTACTTTTGTTAACAGCTATTGTTGTTTGATTACAGTAGAAATACGTGCACTTTGCTCAAGTCATAATCAAAGAGTTAAATTGATGAAGCTGACAAATTCCCACATGACCCCATTTATTATAATGCTGTTCGCATTTTCTTGCAAACTCTTATGTTTTGTATCAGCCATGCAAAGGAGGCAGGGGCAGGGTGATTGTTGGATAGTATATTAAAATGGTCTATACTTTGATTGTACGGAATCCGCTGCTGTTAATTGCAGCTTTGTTTTAAATTGGTAACCAACACACCCCTTAGGCCTATAGTATCCAGTTGTGGCAGTATTACATATATTGGAGCTAAATACCTGGCCAGCATCCTTACCCCTTCAGTGGGCAAGAACTGTCACAGCATCAGAAACACCAAGGAATTAGTTGACAAACTAAGAGGCCTAGAAATACCACCTGCATGGAAACTGGTGTCATATGATGTCACAGCGCTTTTCACCAGTGTCACTGTAGACAAGGCACTGGAAGTCATCATGGAGAGGTTACACAAAGATGACACCCTAACCATCCCACATATAGTTGAGCTCTTTGATTTGTGTCTGAACACTGTGTAATTCATATACAATGGTGTATATTATCAGCAAATATAAGGTGCAGCTATGGGGTATAGCTGCACCATATATTGCTACATGGAAAAATCCGAACAATTTGAAAAACTAGCCATCTCTACAGCACCGCATCCCCCATCACATAAGTTCACATCAACTGCATTGATCCACACATCAAGTTCACCATCAAACTAAAGAAAGAGAGCAAACTTCCCTTCCTGGATCTGTGCACCCACATTCTGGATGATGGATCCATGAAGATAAGTATACCAGAAGCCGACACACATGGACCAGTACCTCAACTTGTAGTCACATCATCCTTTAACTCACAAACGTTCAGTCATATGCACTCTCACCAACAGAGCACAGCAATATGTCACTACAGCTGAAGACAGGAAAAGAGAACATGCATGTGTCCACAAAGCCCTGAGAGTTAATGGCTATCTGGAATGGGCACTTGTACCTCACCACCTAGTGCAAAAGACCACCTATTTCGAACAACCCATGCCAACACATGTTGGAACTACTATATGTGGCAGGGTTATCGGGACAACTGGGTCAGATCTACAAGTCACACAATGTGCACATGTACCATAAACTGGCTAACACCCTCCATTTAATGGTAATGCACCCTAAAGACAAAACATTGAACACCAAAACTTCATGTGTGACAACGACAGCAGCCCCACATACATTGGTGAAACTAAGAGACCACTCAGCTAGACAGAGGTTCAAAGAACACACAAAGCTGGACAAACCAAGGAGTAAAAGACCATTGCTGAGCCACAGGACACTCGTGTCCATGGATAACACCAAAACCCTGACCCGAGAAATAAACTGGCACAAGAGAAAAGTGAAGGAAGCCATATATATCAAACAGAGAGCCCCTGCCATGAATAGAGACCAGTGATACCACCTGTCCACATTTGCAATAAGCAGTTGGGGTTTTGTTCATTGTGGTTTTGTCTGTTGGCATTTTGTCCTCACACCGAAATCCATTGTGGACTCTTAAGATGGTTGGACAACGTATTACGCCACCTTCTGGCAGTTACAGTTAGATTGTTACTTTCAAAACTGTAGAAATAGTTGTGTTGCAATGTTTTCTAGAAAGACTATGTTAGCTCATATGGCATGGACTAAGACAAACGTTGTTGGCAATATACTGCTGCAACAAGCTGAGTAAACTGTAATATCACAGTGTCCCATATTGGAATTTCATTTATGAATTACTAGCCCATTAATTCCAGTTTGAGGAACTAGCTTCCTCTCTTTACATTAAATTCATTCATATTTTCATTAATTAAGATATAAATTAATTTATGGTAAATAATGCATGGTAAATAATGTATGTTGCAGTCTAGAATGAGAATGTACATCATTATAAGATAAGATAAGATAGCTTTATTGCCATGTGTTCACATTGTAGTTACAATAAAACATTGGAATGTGTAATGATATTGGTCCTCGTAATAGTACATTCACATGACAATACATTCACATGCACCAAACAATGATGTTAAAATATACTACTACATTAAATAAAATAAATAAGAACAATCACATAAAAAGGTCCGAATAAAAAATTGCTCATTATAACATCGATAAATAATTGATACGATCTAGTAGAAATATAGTAGCTTAAAATGTAAAATATGAAATAAAAAAATAAAAATATAAAATATAATAAATTATGATAAAATATACATACTAAAACTCATCGGAAAGTGGACTATGTGTTTGCTGCGGGTGGCAGAAAATCACTTCTGTTTTGACAGGGCTTGAACGGCTAAGAGGAAAAAGCTAGTACTAAAGCGGTTGGTCCTGGTTTTTATGGATCTGAATCGGCGACTAGATGGGAGAGGTTCAAATAGGTCATGGGCAGGATGGGATGTATCTTGAGAGATGAGAGTCGCTCTTCCTAACAGACGCTGCTGATACAGTATTTCAAGACTGGGAAGGGCTCTGCCAATGATTCGGGAAGCAGTTTTCACAACTCTGTTTAATCTGAGCGTTTCCTTCTGTGTAATCGATCCAAACCATACTGAGATAGAAAATGTCAGAACACTCTCGATTACAGCTCTGTAAAAGTTGAGGGTTATCTTTTACAGGTTGACAGGAAACGACTTTGGTAGCCCCCAAGTGACAGAAGTCCTCTCAGAGAGTCTAGCATCAATGTCATCGTTAAGAGTGCTGAGGTATGTTATATTTGTTTTCTTAGCAAAACACGTACTTATATATCATTTGTATGTATTTATTTGTGCATTATGACATTGCACAATTCAAATATATTGATTTGGGATTATATCATTGTGCACTTCAAACTCCTCATCATAACTAAATTTTATTAAGCTCTCTGAATCTTCTGTATTCTTTTCCTAATTTTGTCCTTTCCTTCACTCCACCAAATATCAGATGACATTTGGTGAATGATGTAGATATCATATCTGTCCTGATTTGTATGTGTTTTTAGTTGTTTTAATATAGTGACATTATGGTACAAAAGTTATATTTTACTTTCTATGTAAGTTTGTAACACTCCCCCCCCCCCCCCGACCAACAGTACAACTTGAAAAGCTTTTTAGTCTTCTTTCTGTTGATAGGGCCATTTAAAATGTTACACAAATGTTAGCATTATTTTAAATCAAATACTTTATACTTTTTATGCTTTTTTGTTTCATTCAATTTGCAAACCCCCTAAGCACTGTTGTACATACTTTCATATTAAAATCACACCTTTTATCATTTTTTTAACAATTTGCCAGAAATAAATGTTTTCATCACCATGCTACTGTACCTAAATTAACCCCATTGCACTCTTTACTCAATTATTACGTACTGTACATACTGATTTAAAGCATTCATCACGTGTAGGTTCAGTCAGGCAAAAAGATGTGCAGATACTCAGTTTGAAAAACAATTGAAATGATGCATGAATAATGCCACTTCAAAGCAGATGAAGGTAGTTTTGAATACACATTAAATTATTTTGTGGATTACCTTTCAAGAGGTATTACCACATGCACCCATGGGTGTTAGTTGTTACTGTTACAGTTCGTGTTGGCTACCCCCATAACATGCACTAGCAGTTTCCAAAATTCACATTGTCCATTGGAAGATTGATTGACAACAAATTAAAGCTGAATTTGATAAATAAATGTGCCGTCAACACATTGGTTAAAACATTAGTCTCAATATGTGAAAAATGAACTAGCATTTTAAACATTATTGTTGGACAACTTGTAACTCTGACGACATATAAAAAATATTCATATGCGGACTTTCTAGTTTTGGCTCTGTCAGTGCTATCCATATAAGGCAACTGAACTTGTCGGTTTTTAAATTAAAACCGACAAGTTCAGTGTTTAAAGTTGATGGTCATTGCATGCTTCACTGTGCGTGCATGGATATTCATTATAATCAGGCTGCATAATTAATCACCCACGAGACAGCATGCTCAAAATGATTACCATAAACACTGTTATGTATTGGCTTGTTGTGCAAATAACACTCAAGTTATACACAGCTTTGCAAGACAAAAGTAGCAGAACAAACGCTTATGGGAAATTATATTTTTATGCAGTACATCTCAAATTTATAGAAGCTGACAAGAAATCCCTTTAATGTAAACAATTAATCATCATGAAGAAATTGCAACGTGGCTGAACAGTTTGAGAAACATCTACTTGGTGTTATAATTAACAAATCCGTCAAGAGTGAAATTTACAGTCTCTTAAGTAGTTCTAATAGCATAGATTACCCCTAGAAATGTGGGGTTTCCAGCAATAATACACTTATTATGGTCTAGACGAAGGTATGTTAGAAAAAGGTGACAGTGAGCCTCTTAATCTAAGTTGAGTCAGTAAGCACTTTTATATGTGACTCAAACAAATGTTGTATTCAAATCAGTAAATAAAAAGTTTCTAAACAAATCAGCATTTGTATTGGCAGGCTTAAAAGTAGTAACACTAAATTCTTAGGAATTATAATAGATGCTAACTTTCTCGGTTGCCGCACCAACTGTGTGGAATTCGCTTCCTGCCAGTGTTAAATCAGTCTAAAACCCTATCTCTTTAATGCTGCCTATCCTCCTTAGCTTCCCAGCATCTTCATCCATCTATTGACGACTCACACATCTGTGTTTGTGACGCTCTCCTGTCCCTGAAGTTGATGGAATGGCCTTAGTCCCAATGGCCTTGAAACCTTGAGCAATCTATGTAAAGATGGCCAACATCAGTGTAGCATATAATACTGGGTTTACACTCTACAGCAGTACAGGTGGAGCTTCCTCCATCACCGTCTCACCGGGCGTCTTCGAACTCATGTTTTTGGCATACTGCTAACCAGAGACATGCATGTTCCTACACTGAAGATACCATTGTCATTGGCAGTCGACCATGGTAATAGATGATCGACAATGATAGTTGATGGTCGACCATGGTCATTGATGGTCGACCATGGTAGTTGACGATCGACCGTGGTAGTGGACAGTCGACCGTGGTAATCGACCGTGGTAGTCGACGATCGACCGTGGTAGGTAGTCGACCGTGGTAGTCGACGATCGACCGTGGTAGTCGACGGTTGACCGTGGTAGTTGACATTCGTCCGTGGTTGTTGACGGTCGACCGTGGTAGTTGGCGGTCGATCATGGTAGTTGGCGGACGACCGTGGTAGTTGTCGGTCGACCGTGGTAGTTGATGGTCGACCGTGGTAGTTGGCGGACGGCCGTGGTAGTTGATGGTTGACCGTGATAGTAGACGTTCAACCGTGGTAGTTGGCGGACGGCCGTGGTAGTTGATGGTTGACCGTGATAGTAGACGTTCAACCGTGGTAGTTGGCGGACGGCCGTGGTAGTTGGCGGTCGACCGTGGTAGTTGACGGTTAACCGTGGTAGTTGACGGTTGACCATGGTAGGTGACGTTTGAGAAACATCTGCTTGGTGTTGTAATTAACAAATCCGTCAAGGGTGATATTTACAGTATCTTAAGTAGTTCTAATAGCATAGGTTACCCCTAGAAATATGGGGTTACCAGCAATAATACACTTATTATGGTCTAGACGAAGGTGTGTTATAAAAAGGTGACAGTGAGCCTCTTAGTCTAAGTTGGGTCAGTAAGCACTTTTATATGTGACTCAAACAAATGTTGTTATATTCAAATCAGTAAATAAAAAGTTTCTAATCAAACCAGCGTTTGTATTGGCAGGCTTAAAAGTAGTAACACAACATTCTTAGGAATTATAATAGATGCTAAATTGTCCAAGTGTGCATGTTCAGTATGTAAAATCTTAAAAGCCAAAGTTGTTGAAATATACTTGAAAAGCTAGAAAAAGGAGGAATAGATTATCCCTTGTTCATTATATTGCTCTATATCTGTAATTAACTTACTGGATTGATCTATGGGTATGTGTATTTAATACATATTTTAGTTTGTTAATAAAAATTGTGAACGTACGTAATTCGGCTAATTATGTCACCTCCACTCGGATAATGCACAGAACAGCTCTTCAAGAAGCTATGCAGTTTACAAATATGAACAATCTACAAATACACAGTTATTCTGCATAAAGAATATTGAAATGGTAAAGACTGCATTGCCATCGGTTATGACAAGAATATCATTAGACATATGGAATTTCACAAATACGGGACATGTCAAATGCATGTACCAATTTCAAAAATCAGTTTTAACCATATGGAATGTAACACCATTAGATATCATGGAGAATTTTTAGCAGCAACAGTAAAATATAATTATGGTCTTGTAACGTTCAAATGTCAATTCAAGAGATTGTTGTTAGTAAACAATAATTGAGTACTATTAATAACTTGGCTGTGATTTATGTTGCCTTTTTTCAACTGCACAAATTGTTTCCTGTTCAATTATTCTACTTTCACCATGTAATTACACAAATTATTGTGAGGATAAATATACCTCTTGTTGCCTTATAGAAATAATCACAATCTCTGTAACATGAACCTTTGAATGTATATATCAAGTGTTTATGATAAACCATTATCATCATCAGCATCAACAAGATTTGACAAGATTGCCACCTAGAGAATCAGCTCTAGATGGCAGGTGGACTAGGAAGCCCTTTGGCTTATCAAAAATCCCACTTAGCATCAACGTGGTTGGTCTATCAACACAATAATGATTCAACATCATTTATAAGCTCTTTACATGTGTAATGCAGAATCAAGCATGTTTGTATATAATTTTACATCAGTGGGCATGTCGAGATAGGCATGAACTTAGCATGAAAAAGACATATCACATTGTGGCAAAAGGATTTATTTGACATGAATATACTACCAAATTGAAAACAGCTTGTTACAACATTGAAACTGTTTGGCACTTTGTTGAAATTGTCTCATAATTAATATTGTTATACGAATACGAATACATTTATTTCAGGTAAAAATCCATATACAATCGGTACATACATTAGAACATCTAAGTAGCCTAATTAAAGAGCCAATATGTTAAAAAAAAAAAAGTTAGATAAATGTAAAATTGTAGAAAAACAGATAAAATAATGAGCAATATACAGGATGTGATTGTAAAATAAATATGCAATTAATTCATACAAATAAACACCTTTTGAAAAGTAAGTTATATAAACAACTTACTGACTTTAAAATATATATATATATATATATATATATATATATATATATATATATATATATATATAATAAATAATAATTAAGTTATATGCGAGACATGATGACTATCTTACAGATTTACTGTGTACAATGAATTGGCCCAGCTAATCCACATTGGGCCATTTACTATTTCAAAGCAATTGTACATAACCCTAATCAAGCCGTTATTTATGTTAAAAATGCGTCTTTTAAAACCATAAATGTTCTTACGCAATAGGGCGTCAAATGTATCAATGGCATTACTAGCAAACATGCCACTCGCACTGTCCCGTCGGCTATATCCCAAAATCCGTCTATGCATATTGTTGTAGGCAACTTTAGCTTTCAAATATGAGCCCTTATTAAAGTTAACCCATAATTGGCAACAATAAGTTGTACAACAATACGCATGAAACAGATGTAGTTTAACACCCACGGAACAGTGGTGAAATTTTCTGATAATGCTATTTGACCTAGCATAAAAATTACATAGATGTTTTAGAATTTCTCCGTCATCTTTCAGGTCATTGCATATTATCACACCTAAATATTTTGCTTCTTTGACATATGCAAGCTTGTTTAGGTACATATACATATCTGGACATTTCAGGTTAAAACCACGTGGTTTGAAGACCATACACAACGACTTGATAGGGTTATATTCAACATCATTTTCAAAGCCAAACTTTGCACAAACCCTGAAGCCCACTACGACTGGGAGCAATAACACATATGTCATCGACATAGAACACATGGTTAGTGCAGCAGTTGTGTATGTGACAACCTATACCAGCACTATTTAGCATATTACTCAGATCATCAATGTATACGATAAATAAATATGGGGACATAATCCCACCTTGTCGAACACCATTCGAAACATTAAAAAACTCTGATGTTGTTGAACCCCATTTGACACAGAATGTTTGGGTTCTGTACCAATACAACAGAATACGTATAAGTACAACAGGCACACCTCGATTAAGCAATTATCTCAAAAGCGTCCAATGGTTGACCCTCTCAAATGCTTTTGACGCGTCTAAAAAGCATGAATACACCGGACTATTGTTACTTTTATAGTATTGAATAACATTTTTTAAAGCAAATATACAGTGGTCAGTAGAATGTCCCTTCTTAAACCCAAACTGATTGTCAGTTGTATTAAGATATGGTGTCAACATTTCCAGCAATATAATTTCAAATATCTTAGCGGCTACAGTGACAAGCGCTATTGGTCTGTAGTTATTTACGTTGCTCGTATCTCCAGACTTATTTTTTATCAGTGGAATTTTAATAGTTTTCATAAAGTCATCAGGTAGATAACCATGAGAAATCACTCTATTATAAAAAATGGACAACAGTATAGTTATGCGCCTATCTGAATTAATAAAGTGTTCGGCAGATAGCCCATCGTTACCACATGCTTTTCCACATTTCAACTTATCGATAGCATTTTTTACCATGCAAGGAGTTATGACTAAGTTATTTGCATAACACAAATATTCATGGTTATGTACACACTCTTTCACTTTTTGCATATTTACATCTGTGGTTACATTGTTTAATAAGGATTCAAAATGTGTTTTCCACATGGCGGATATGGCCGTAGATTCATTAGCACCATTGACATTTGTAGCATTTGGTATACCTTTTTTGTATGTTTTGGATACGTTTTTCCAAAAACTGACTGCATCTTTAGCTTGCATGGACTTAGCCATGGCATCTGCTCGCGCCATATCTTCGCGTTGTTGACACTGTTTAAGCAGATATTTAAAATGTAACCTAGTTTTCCGCATTAGTTCACAGACTGGGCCATGCTTAGGTTTTCCCATATCACGCCATAAAATATAGTAGTATCTAGCTTCTTAACATAATCATTCCATCCAGGTACAATGTAGTCTTGGCATAATGTTTTTTTGCATGTAGTAATCGTTTCAAGACTAGATACCATAAGCGCATTACATATATCATCAAATAAATTGTCAATATCAGTTATATGCTGTATGTTTGAACAGTTAGGATTAGTGCACGTACACGAGTCTGAAGTGTGTATTCTGTCTAGATGAACAGCACTTATAACTTATATATGTACAAATTAAATTAATCACGAAAGAGTGCAACACTTTATGAAAGTATAATACAGCTTTTTAAATGTTATACTCTCATGCATAAATACATGTGCATGCATGCACACATGAGCATCATTCATAATTTATTTAATACTAGATTGCATGTATGAAGCATACAATTATAATAATAATAAAGTTTTATTTCAGACAAGACGTCCATATATATACATAAAATACAATTAAAAAAATATGAAAAGTACAATACATATAATATAATCAAAGCAATGATGTGATCAATGTAAAGATATAAGTGTAAAGTTAAAAAAAATTGAATAAATATATCAGGAAATGTATTAAATTTAATAAGTTGTAAACATAAAATAAAAAATTGATTAAAAGAAATAAAATACAAATGTTATGTGTATAATAGTGACCTACAGTATGTGTACATACAGCTCTTAAAATGAATATCCATATGGAGGTAATTAATAAAAAGTAGATTGGTCGCTAGGTGGCGCAAGCGGTGGTGTTGTTGCTTCGGGCTCCGGCAAATTTGGTTGTATTTAGTAATTTACAAGCACTTTTCTGAAGTACAAATCAGTTTGTGGATATTATAGCACACAAACAACGGGACGACAGAAACTTGAAAACCAAATGATGAAATCGGCTAAGTAAACATTTGCATCTAAACCTGAGATCTAAATTTGCATTTCCCGCCTTCTCGGCCACGCCCGAGCTAGAAGTAAACAAACAATTACGTCATCGACCGCACCATACTTAACGCTAATTACCTTGCAGACGATCGAAATCGCGTAGCAAACACGTATCCACACATCTCACATCAACGTAATATTGGCAACGAATCCAACCAGACTTTTACTAACCAGGCTTTTTACCGACCGCTGAACTACATGATCTAGAGTCGCCCTAGATCGCTACAATTGCGACCTCAAAGCCCGTCTTATCCTGCACAACTCAGCGTCATCCCTGCACCCCCACGCCGCTTGAACGCTCTACTATAACTGAATTTTACATATCTTAACTTTTAACTCGACCCAATTTGTTTACCTTATTTATTATATACATATATATTTTTTATCAGTGTTTTTACTTCAATTTTTAATACACAGACACAGTCAATTTAGCTCAGATTAATAATTCATTTTATTACTGTTTTTAAGACAAATATCTTTAATTGTTTTCTACATTCGTAATACAATCATATATTTATAATTCTATGTATTTTTATTATTGACCGAAGCAAACAAAATATTAGCCTAATAAACGTTAATATGCAGTCAATCTGCGCAAAGAAACTAGAATTTCAGCTCCTGGTAGAGGACACAAAACCTGACGTCATAGTTGCATGTGAAACATGGCTGAAGCCTGCCGTCAACTGCAGTGAATTCATGCCATCCGGATATGACCCTCCTTTCAGGAAAGATCGGGCTGATGGCTATGGAGGGGTCATGATTGCTATAAAGACTGGACTTACCGCTGAACAGTTAATGATACCGACGCCTTGCGAATTGGTTGCTGTAAAACTCAAAACCCCAAACACTCCTCTCATTGTAATTGGAATTTACAGACCTACAGATAACAATACTGACTACTCAACCTCCATGTGTGACGCCATATCCAGCATTGCCAGGAAATTCCCAAACAGCCCCCTATGGATAACTGGAGATATAAACCTCCCGAATATCCAGTGGAAAACAAACACAGTAACGAAACATCAGTACACAAAACAAATAAACGAACACTTCCTCAGCACATTCTCCATGCTGGGCTTATCCCAAATGGTCACGTTCCCAACAAGACTTGACAACACCCTAGATGTCTTCCTCACGAATCGGCCATCCCTCGTTAACAGTTGCGAACCAGTACCAGGGATCAGTGACCATGATGCAGCCGTCTATGTACACTCAGACATCTTGCCAAAAAGACATAGACCTATCCAGAGGACGATTCACGTCTGGCGGAAAGCAGATAACAGGCTGATCCACGACGAGCTGGCAACATTCGCTGATGAGATACAAAAGGACCACAACCTAGACACACCAGTAGAAATACTGTGGGCGTTGTTCATTGTCAGGTGCAAACAAGTACTAGCCAAGCATGTCCCTACTAAACTGTCTTCACGACGTTACAACCAACCCTGGGCCAACGGAAAAAATTGAAACTTGTCTCGAAAGAAAAAGAAGTATTTCAAGAAGGCACAACGTACTAAGTGTGCCCACGACTAGACAAAATATCGTGACATTAAAAAGCTAGCCCAATCAGAGTGCAGAAAGGCGTACTACGAGTACATAAATTCTATGCTAGACGAAAACAATCAAAATGAGGTAAACCTAAAGAAGTTTTGGTCCTTTATCAAAAGTAAAAAGAAGGAAAACAGCGGAGTAGCCCCACTCATGAAGAATGGCACTGTCCACAGCGACAGCCAAGCTAAAGCTGACATCTTAAATATGCAGTTTTCATCAGTTTTTATCATTGGGAACGCGAGCAACGCTCCGAGTCTGGGAGTGAGCCCATACAGCGAACTACCACACATCACAGTATCCGTAGCAGGAGTGAGAAAATTACTGGAAAATATCAAACCACACAAGGCCACTGGACCAGACGGGATTCCAGCTAGACTCCTGAAAGATTATGCTGCCGACTTAGCACCAGTGCTTTCACACATCTACCAGGCCTCACTAAGCCAAGGAAGAGTTCCACCAGATTGGAAGCATGCCTGGGTCATACCAGTGTTCAAGAAAGGAGCGAGAAACTCACCTTCGAACTACAGACCTATATCTTTCACAAGCATCGCCTGCAAGACATTGGAACACATCATTCATAGTAACCTAATGAACCATTTGGAACGTCACAACATCCTGTCCGACCATCAGCATGGGTTCCGTAAACGTAGATCCTGTGAGATGCAACTCATTCAAGCTGTCGACGATCTTGCGAAATGCCTCAATGAGGGTGGCCAGATCGACGCTGTGCTGCTGGACTTCTCAAAGGCGTTTGACAAAGTGTCCCACCACCATCTGGCAACCAAACTCCATCACTACGGTATGCGAGGGAAGATGCTGGAATGGGTGCAAAGCTTTCTGAGCAGTCGCACACAGGAAATAATCCTGGAAGGGAAAAAGTCTTCACCGGCCCCAGTGACCTCAGGCGTCCCACAGGGATCTGTACTCGCCCCTATCCTCTTCCTATGCTACATAAACGATCTACCAAACCAAGTTTCCTCAACTGTACGACTCTTTGCTGACGACTGTCTCCTATATCGCAACATCAACACAACACATGATGCAGAGACATTGCAAGAAGACATAGACAAACTGCAAACATGGGAAGCGGACTGGCTGATGAAGTTTAATCCAGATAAATGCGAAATCATCCGAAGGAAAAAGAAAATTGTCACCAACTACTCCATACATGAACATCAACTAAAGGAAGTTAAAGGCGCCAAGTATCTTGGAGTAACCATAGACAGAACTCCGTCTTGGAATGAACACATCAACAATGTGACAAAGAAAGCCAACAACACCAGGGCCTTCCTACAGCGCAACATCAACAGATGCCCCGAGGCTATCAAAACGCTATGCTATCAAGCGTTTGTCAGGCCAATCGTGGAGCATGCCTCGACGGTATGGGACCCGTCCACAGAGAAAAACATCAAATCTGGGGAGAACGTGCAGCGACAGGCTGCACGCTTCGTGAAGAGCGACTACCGACGACGCAGCAGTGTGACCACCATGCTGGAAAGCTTGAACTGGGTGTCCCTTGCGAGCAGGCGGGCGGAAGCCAAGCTCGTAATGTTGTATCGAATTACAAACAACTTAGTAGACGTGTAGGGATTTTTCAGCGATAACAATTATAATTATATATAGATATATCTATCACTATTTAGGGCTACTAAAGCCATGCATATATGCAAATACGTACATAATCACAAGGAGGGTGTTTACCCGGTTAAGAGACTATAACCAGTATGGAAGGTTTCCTATGCAATTTATATGGTAATTTGAGGGCCATCTGGCCGAGGCAGAGGACCCACCCTGGTATTTTGGGACGCTACCAGGGGAGGGAAAGTTCACTAGCACTGGTCTATGCTAATTTCTAGGGCCATCTGGTTAAGGAAGATGCTCCACTTTATTGTTGTTGGGGGAAACCACAGGGTGCAGAGTCCGCTGGCACCCTGCCAAGATTTCTAGGGCACTATAGCGCTGGACAAAATGTTAGATAAGCAGTCTAGCGTCTGTCCTAAGGCTACAGTTTAGACCGTATAAATAGGGGGGATTTTAATTACTCTGGGAGAAGACTGGGGCTTATTGCCGGGGGAACATGTATTGTTCACCCCGGGACACGCGCTCGAGAACACCCTGTGAGTGTGACAGACTTACTGTCACAGCATATAGTATGAATATCATGGCAGAAGACTGGGGCTTATTACCGGGGGAACATGTATTGTTCACCCCGGGACACGCGCTCCAGAGCACCCTGTGACAGACTTACTGTCACAGAATATACGATGTGTGTGTCATATTGCATGGGCAGACTTCTGGGGCCTATTACCGGGAACACCTACGCTGTTTACCCCGGGACGCGCCGCTCCAGAGGGCCCTGCGACATGCTTGCCGTCAAGGCACATACTGTGTGTTATTGACGGGCTATACTGTGTGTTATTGACGGGTTGACTACTGGGGCCATTTGTCTGGGAACACACACACACGCTGTTCACCCCGAAACACGCCGCTCCAGAGCACCCTGTGACAGAGATACTGTCACAGTACATTGTGCTGAAAGAAGTTGTGCCGTACGAGGCATATTGTTCTCCTGATTGGGGAAGCACACCTGTGGGTGAGTTCTTTGCTTGATCGCGTGTCAAACACGCTGTCAGTACCGTCACATTTGTATTGTGTTTATATTGGTTTAGTTACTGAAGTATTTTAGTGAGTGTCTTAGATTTGTACTGTTAGGATTTTGATGTAATAAACCGTAGAAACCTTATATATATTGTTTGTGTTAAACTGAGTGAGTGAACGTGTGCCCGAGTCCGCCACTAGACGCCTCCGTGCCGACCGCTCGCGCCAAACGATACGATTTGGTGGCGGGGTGTTATCCCGCAAACGCTACAGACGTAACAACATCCGCACTCACAGCCGCTCCTACACGCACCAGAGGCAACACACACCGTTACTTACAACCATTCACCCGCATCGAAGCCTACAAACACTCCTTCTTTCCAAGCACCATCAAATCATGGAACAAATGCACACAACAATTAGTTAGCAAACAGTCACTCAATTCATTTAGAAGGCTTCTGCAGTCAACGCCTACATAAGTACATATTTATGTCTTATTATCCCCCACCCCCGCGCAACACCACCCACTACTTGCGACCGACCAAAGCTCGACAATACTCTAGCCACGTACATTCGTGGCTGTTACAGAGTGCTGAGCTGCAATGAGGAGGAGAAGAAGAAGAAGAAGTTTATCCGACTGATGAAGACGACATAAAACACTAAATATGGATGAATGAATGCGTTCATTAAAAGATTTAATGTAGTTGGTGGCAAACATAAAACTTGCACTACATCTAGAGGGTAAGTTGAGTAAAATTCTGAGGCAGTATGCAACGGTAATGGTTTTGAGGCTATATTTTTTGAATTTGCACCAAAGACTAGACGTGTACATAGGAGCACAGTATGCTTGAAATAAAGTAATTTTGGTGGAAATAAAACAAAAACAAAATTTTCGAGCTAATACATTAGCTTGTGCATAAAGGTATCTTTTTTGTCTGGCAATGACGTCATCATCAGTGGGGTTATTGTTGATTATATGACAAAGATATTTACATTTCGTAGTATAAGGTAATGAATGGTTATTGAGATGGATACAATGAAAAATGTTCTCATGTCTTGGGGTTTGTTGTCAATAACCATACAAAAGGACTTCTTGGCATTATATATAATATTAAACAATTCGCCATACTTGGCACACCAATCTGTTAGTTTTCTCAATCCAGCAACACTGGGTGAAAAAATACAGAGGTCATCAGCATACATCAAGTAGTAGATTAAGGTGCCAGCATAAAGAAAACCAATTTGTAATTTGTTTAGATGAACACTTAAGTCATCCATGTACACATTGAAAACATGGGGGGAAAGGGTTCCGCCCTGTTTAACACCATTTGACACAGTAAAAAAGCTAGAAAATCCCTGACACCATCTGATGGTAAATTGTTGGGTACCATACCAGTGGTATAGAATGCGTACAATAAAAGCTGGACAGCCACGATCAATTAATTTACCAAATAGCTTGCTGTGGTTTACTTTGTCGAAGGCTTTGGAGGCGTCCAACATAGTAACATACATAGAAGACCCATTAGCAATATAGTTTCGAAAAAGTTCTTTTAACAGAAATATGTATAATCTATATAAACCAGATTTGTTATGTTATAATGTTGTTGTGTGTTATGGAGGAACTGTTATATCAGGAGTACCCAATGTGTGCTACTTTACATTTGGGTGGTTTCTAAGATAGGAAACTGTGTTTGGTTTTACATTATAATCTTTTATGCAGAGGGAACAACACAAGTCAGGAATTGATTGAATCAGGCCCATTGTCTGACAAATTTATTAACAGCAAAAACCACAGCAAGCATGCTGGCACCAACTACGAATTGTACACCGAATTGTACAGTGCAATGACATTCAACAACTAGTATCGACTAACTTACTATTGGCTACTTAGCCTAATTCACCATATGTGTGGGGGTCATTCCGCCACCAGGTCACCCAACATATTGTGACCGACCCCCATATAACAATTAATTTCGCTGCTAAATGTGCTGTTGTAATAACTGTTAGTTGATCATTGTTGTCTATTTTTTAGTTCCATTTCTGCGTCAGTGTATATCATGTATGTGTAATTTACAATTTACATTTTTCAGTGTCCCCTAATTTTGTTGTTTTGTGAATGAATAACATCCTGTAACATTTGATCACGGGTGAATAAATGCAGTATGACACTGAGCAATGTTACATAGTATTATTAAAAAATAGCAAACTTATGTATCTTTTATATCAGCTAGGATTCTGATGAAAACTGCTATATTCAGTGTTCTCTACTACTTGACTGTGAATATATAATATGTGAATATATGTGGTGCATTCACTGAATGGTGTATTGTTTGATTGATCCATTACAGGATGGCAATGTGTAACCTTGGAAACGAAGGACTGTGGAATGTGACAAGACGTCTTTTGCACTGCTCAAGACTGGAGAACGTTTGGTAGTGTTCAAATTTATCGTTACAGATTTACTAAGCCTTAACTTATAAATACAAGCAAATTTGAAATGTAAAACCATGTTTATTTATATATGTCTACCGTTTATGTCCCAATGTTTGACCATGCATAATGGATAAAAAGTTATGTTTCTTTGGTATGACTAGTCACAAAATTAATACAGCTGTACTATGTTTTATAATGATCAGTCATGGTTCGCCTGAATACAGTCTTAACCAGGTAAAATATATCGCTTCTCAAGATCTTATTAACACGAGTGCATAAATGTTTGACTGATTGGGTGGTTATGTTGTGGTATACCCGGGTTGTCACATTGCCACATAACATGATATGACCACCCACTGCTCTGGAGTAATGGTAAGGGTTTATAGGCAGTCATTACTCCATGGAGTGTCATACCAGGTATATGAATCCATGGTTGTAAGACAATAAGGACATCCATTTGGGGATATGTACAACTCGCTGGTAGTGATTATTTTCAATATATTGTGTAGTCACACGACAGTAATTTTGATGACACAGTTTAGGCAAATTTATTCTGAGTCATACAATATCATTTTGTTTTGTACTTGCATGTGCTATATTCCACATGTACTTGTGATGGCAGTGCCATTTGCGGTATGCACTAATTCAATCCTGATTTCAGAAATACAGTACCAACTAGTGACAATATAGATGTATGAGAGTACTTTTTTCTGTTCCTCATAAAAGATACATTATATATTGCAATAATGTAATCATTGATAAGATAATTGCTAATAATTGTGGAGGAATCAACAAAACAAAACTGATTTTCATATTTGTTGTCGGCCATCTTGAATTATTGATATATGTATATTATATAGTAATTACTTTCAATTAGTCATACAACGATGATGTGTATACCAATATATAGATAATTCATTTCTGGTTCAGATAATATACACTTATATAATTGTGATGAACAGATTTTACAATAGGGCTCATTATGTGAACCTATGTCTAATCGTAGTTTTGAGACCCTCAGAAACTCAGGGCTTAAGAGGTTAAATGCGAGTTCATGTATTTAAAAATACGTAAGATCACTGTATCTTTATGTAAAGTATCACTACTGACAGGTTGGCTATGATGATTTTTCTAATATGTGGAGTTTTCTGCTCAATGGAAATTTGGGAGGTGACAATTATAAATTTACTTATACTACCTAGTAGAAAATGTAAATGGGTACATGCTGACTAAATATGGTATAATACTAATTTTAACACTCACTGCATGTCATTTAGGATCCAAATGAAAAATGCAAGTGATATTTATAAAACAAATGGCACACTCAGTTAACATACCTTTTTATGATATATTGTAGGTTGCTCGGCAAATGGGATATTTTACTCAGACAAGTCTGGTAAGCTCTCAACCTTGTTACTCCAGATTGACTAAGCCTTCACATTTGAATACAGTGTGAATACAAATACAAAGTGACCATTAATGTTATATGTACACATGTTAATATGTTATTAAATTACCTGTGTTTGTTAATCTAAATACAGCTATGATTCTGATGATTAAGTGACTCTTCTTTCAGATCATGATTAGTAATATTGCTGTCTAGTAAGAGTATTGTCACATGTAAATGTCTGTCTGGTGGAGTGAGTGGTGACATGATGTCAGGTGACATGTGGTAGTCGAGAGAACATGCAGGCAAAAGCCTCAATGAACGTAAGCCCCATGAACCTTTTCCCATAAAAGTCCTTGGTGTTTATGTCCAGTTGTGCTTCTAATGTCCACTGGAGTGGGATCCTGGTTGATAGACATGCAGTTACTACGTAATTGACTATACGAAATAAATAAGATCAGTGTATTTGCACTGTAAATTATCACATGTGACAAGTTGGCAATGACGATTTTGTAAGTTGTGAAGTTTTTCCACTGTATTTGGTATTGAAACAAATGTGTTATTTGCCAACTAATGTTCATCTATATTACCTGACATAAAATGTGGCAACTGGAGAATAAATGTTGTATAGACTGAACAAAATAGGGGCATATTATTTAGTATTTAAATCTGAATAAAATAGGGGCATATTATTTAGTATTCAAATATAAAGTGCAGCAATGTTCTTTATATGTTGGCACACTACCTAATAAGTAACATAAACTCTCATATAGAGAAGCCCAGAACACATTTTTCATCTAAGTTACCTAAATATAATTTTATATAATTATGGAATAATCTTGATTATAAGATACGAAACACAAAATCCAGATATAAAGTCAGATTGCTATTATCCAGTCAATATCTAGAGAACTATCTTAGGCATGTATTATGTAGTTGTTTACATTTATATGTGTGTTTGGATTCGCACAAAAGTATAATAATTGCTAACACTTTTTTTTTAACAATAATTCAAGTTTTTTTCCATTGCACACCCAGTTCATTGTCACACACAGGTGATTTCTCATGAAAATCGTCATATACATATATGTATAAATATTTTAAAGTTTATATTGATGGTGTCACATGTCATGTGACCACCATGCAACGGAAGTTTGTTTTTCTGAATGCATCTTGTTTTGTATACTGTTATGTTGTTGTTGTTGCTGTTGCTGTTGTTGTTGTCGTTTTTGTTGCAAAATAAAAATAAATTGTTTGATTTGATTGGCGTATGAATGTTGTGGCACATTCAGTGAATGTTTGATATATTGTTTGATATATTGTAGGAGTTCACACCCTGAAGGTTTAAGTTCTGATGCAACCAGGCATAAGTAAGCTTTCAATTCATATTTCTCAATATTTGATCATCCATTTTAAACACTATATTAAAAACATACATTTTTCTTAAGTTACAATGTTATTACACCAAACTAATTCAGCCTTCACATGACCTTTTAAAATGTTGTATGTACAAATGTTTACAATAATTATTAAGTTAAGCTGTGATCAGCTGGTTTTGATATATATATATATATATATATATATATTATATATATATATATATATATATATATATATATATATATATATATATATATATATATATATATATATATATATATATACATATATAGCATGAACATTGCAACCTGTCAATGTCTGACTGTACCTGGAGTGGTCATACAATGTTAGGTGACATTGTGACTGTCGAAATATTGTGCAAATGAAAGCCCAACAAAATTAGCCTATGGACTTCTATCCATAAAAGCCTATGGTGCTTCGGTCTGGTTGTGTTGGACTGGCATAATGATTGATAGCCAGTTACTTACAAGGTTAAACGTTAAGAATGGAACTATGATATTATAGTTACAAGAGTGATTCTTACTCTGATACACAGTAAATATATCACATTTAGCTTGTTTCAGCTAATACCATATACATGTTTTTATATATACAAGTATTACTACTTTCAGCATGTGGCCCAACCATTTTGACTACGACTGTTACCTGTGGGCCATGGCAGCTCTCTTATCTAGTCAGGCAGCAATGCGTCATCTACGGAATTGAGGTGTGCATATACAATTGTTGCATGTGATCCATTCATGTAGCAAATATTTAACATGCGCAAACTAAAAGTATGGTTAATTTACTATTTATGCAGTTCACAGTTATTTCCATTAATCCATTCTTGCCACTAGAAAGTTTATCTAGTTAATTATTTATGTAAACGGGGGATTTATCATTGAAGATGAGTGTATCGTTTATTTTGGTGTATGTTCTATGATACATCCATCCATCGTGCTGTCGGTCGCGAAGCGACAAAGACTGCTTCCATCACTTGACTCTTGCTCTCCATTTGTCTCTCTGCTGTGAGAGTGATGTCCATGAGTCGATCTTTATGTCTCTCATCTTTAGGTTTCTCTTGATGGTATCTTTGAACCGGAGACGAGGGCGCCCTCTCTTTCTCTGACCAGAAGACAGTTGAGAGTAGAGAACCTGCTTCGGTAGCCTGTCTGGTGACATCCTCATGAGGTGTCCAGTCCACCGGAGATTCTTTCTGATCAGAAGATCTTCCATAGATGGCAGCCCTGTTCGTTCTAGTATTTCCTTGTTTGTCACTTTGTCCATCCAGGTTATCCTCATGATCGAACGCAGATGTCGCATCATGAAGGCATGTAGCTTTTTAACCTGTCGTCTGTACACTGTCCAGGCCTCAGCTCCGTATAGGAGGGTGGACAGCACAATTGCACGGTATATCTTGCCTTTAACCCGCATGGACACATGGTGGTTGTTCCAGAGTCTCTGGCGTAGTCGGCCGAAAGATGCACTAGCCTTGGCCATCCTCCTCTGTATTTCGTCGTCAATGCATCCGTCACTTGATATAGTGCTTCCGAGGTAGGTGAATTCTAGAACAGAGTTCAGCTTGTTTCCATCAACCATGATATCCTCCTCTCGGGTTCTTGTAGAGTTGGATTGGTACAGCACCTCGGTCTTCTTGATGTTAATCTTCAGGCCGAACTTCTTTGACGCATCGGAGAAAGCATCCACTATTTTCTGCATCTCTTCAGCAGAGTGTGCAACCAGTGCACTGTCATCTGCGAATAGCAGCTCTCTCATCAGTATCCGAGTAGTCTTGGTCTTTGCTCTGAAGTGTGCGACGTTGAATAGGTCAGCGTTCTGTCTGGACTGTATGTAGATGCCATCCCCCATGTCTCGGAAAGCCTCGTCGAGCATTGCTGATAGGAAGATGGAGAAGAGCGTGGGGGCCAGTACACAACCTTGCTTGACCCCATTTGTGACACTGAACGATTCCGAGACTTCTCCTTCAACACTAACTTTTGCCATCATTCCAGTATGTAGTGCCTCGATCATTGTTGTGAACTTCTCTGGGCAGCCATACTTTCTCAGTAGCTGCCATAGCCCGGTCCTCCCAACTGTATCAAACGCCTTGCTGAAGTCGACAAATACCATGTACAGTGGTCGGTCCTGCTCAATGCACTTTTCTTGTAGTTGTCGGAGACAAAATATCATATCCACGGTGCTCCGGTTACCTCTGAAGCCACATTGTGTCTCCGGAACTACCTCTGGTGTTATGTGAGTAGATAGTCTGTTGAGGAGGATCCTCGCGAAGATCTTGCCTGCTATGGAAAGAAGAGAGATTCCTCTATAGTTCCCACAGTCTGTTCGATCACCTTTCTTGTAGATGGTTACAATGCTTGCATCCTTCCATGCTTGTGGTACAGAACCCACCTCCCAGGCATTGGTGATTAGTTGGTGCAGTCTGCTGAACAGATTTTCCCCTCCGTGCTTCCATACTTCTGCAGGAATTCCATCTCCTCCAGGTGCTTTGCCATCTTTCAGGCCGGCGATTGCTCTAGCCATCTCATCCATAGTTGGAATCTCATCGAGGCTTGTCTTGATAATGCGCTGCGGGATGTTGTCCAGAGCTTCGTGATCTATGTCGCCAGGGACGTTGAGTAGCTTCTGGAAGTGTTCACTCCATCTTGCCACAACTCTCTTGCTGTCAGAGAAGGTCTCCATTCCATCTGATGATTTCAGTTGAACAGATCCCTTCTTTTTGGGACCCCACACTTCCTTCAGCCCATTGTAGAAGCCCTTCATGTTGTTACTGTCAGCAGCTCTCTGCAGCTCCACTGCCTTCCTTTCCCACCAGTCTGACTTCAGTGCACGCGTGTGTTTTTGTAGCAATCTGCAGGCATCTTTGTATGCTGCAGTGGTGGACCTGGTGCTCCTGGTTTGCAACACTCTCTGGTGGGCTTGGTCTCTTCTGTTCATAAGAGTCTGTAGCTCCTGGTCGTTGGGGTCGAACCAGTCCTGGTCTTTTCTGTCTGGCTTGCCAAGATATGTCTTGGCTGTGTTGTACACGACCTGCTGCAGAGCAGCCCATTCCTCATCTGGTGTTGAGTTTTCCTTCTCCTCCCATTGGGCGAGAGCACTGTCTATCTCCTGCTCAAAACTCTCCCTATGGCTGGTGGTACTTAGTTTTGCAATGTTCAGCTTGGTCGGCTTACTTGTCCCTTGCCTGTTGTGCTTTTGTCGTATTCTGAAAGCCACTTTTGACCTCAGCATCTGGTGATCAGTCCAGCAGTTTGCTCCACGCATGACTCGGGTACTGTGGATGTCCATCTTATCCCGACACCTCGTGATGATGAAGTCGATCATATGCCAATGTTTCGAACGAGGATGCATCCAGGTGGTCTTGCGTTCATCCTTCTGCTTGAACATGGTGTTCGTCACTATCAGTTCGAACTCAGAGCACAGAGCCAGTAGAAGCTCGCCATTGGAGTTGCATTTCCCAATCCCATGTTTGCCCATGACCAAGGGCCACTTGTCATTTTCTCTTCCTATCCTCGCATTGAAGTCTCCTATCAGCAGTAGCTTATCTGTACGAGGGATGCCACTGAGCACACTTGCCAGCTGGTTGTAGAAGGCCTCCTTGTTTTCATCTGGGTTTGTCATTGTTGGAGCGTACACGCTGATAATTGTAGCAAAGTTGTCCTTGCTCAGAGGTAGTCTCATCGTCATGATTCTGTCACTTACTGGCCGTGGCATTTCTGTCAGCTTTGTGACGATATCCTTCTTGATAGCAAAGCCCACTCCTGCCTCCCTTCTTTCTCCTTCCGGTTTGCCACTCCAGAAGAAAGAGTATTCCAAGTCGTCGAGACTACCAGACTCTGAGAACCTTGTTTCACATAGGGCGGCGATGTCGATGTTGTATTTGGCAAGTTCCATTGCGACTAGTGCCGTACGTCTTTCTGGTCGGTTAGCTCCATCTCGGTCGAGGAGAGTCCTGACGTTCCATTGTCCAATTGTCAGTAGTTGTCTTCTTTGTCTTCTTCTTCCTAGCTGATTTTCCACTGTCGACGGAAGATGAGGTCGAGCAGCGCGGTCCTTGGTAACCCGGGCGACGGCCGATCCGGTATGGAGTTTCATACAGTTGTACATTTCATGGAAGCTGCTTGCAAAAAGTGTTGAAGTGCCGCTTGCTTTTGCAAGTTACTAGCGACACTCTCTCGGGGAACAAATAGAGGTCTCACACCGGCAAGAACATGTCAAGACAGGCGCAAACTATTTGTCCCTGCAGTGGCTGATCGAGAGATGTTGGGAGTTCCATACATCAACCGCCCTTGATGCTGCCACAGTGACATGGTTTTCTGTTTAGGGTTTGCTCCCTTAGCCTTCGGTTCTGACAAGAACCTGTACCACAAGGCAGTGTGATGATACAAAGTATTAACAAAAACAAAATATTTTAAAAACAACTAGGAAATGCAGCTAACTACTGCAGCTTAGCACTGGCCCAGTACAAGTACAATAGTCTTTGATGTCTTTCATATTCTTTTTACTTGCGTCAGACAAAGGACTGAAGAGAGTGCCCAAAACATGTCTCTTTTATGCAGGAATGACATCCTGTCCATGGTTTTTCTAGGAATGCAATCTGTTATCTGCATCCTGTCCATTATTGCATAACACTTGCTCAACGGTAGTAACAGAATATGACATATGACACCATGCAGTAAACAAGGGAAATTGACTCTTAGGCTTTCCTAGCCTACAGACACTAATGGAGTTTATTGGCATAGCATGCGTAAAGTAAAAAAAGGAATAACAGATAGTTAAGTTTTAATGAAGTAATTAATAATTTATTCAGTGACCCTTATGGTTACAGTTATAAATACATATGTACTGGGTTACTCCAAGGTTTTTTCATTTTAATTTACATTCTAAAAATACTTAACATGAATCTGTATATCACCATATTGATGTTTTCATATCTGACCAAATACAATTTGACCCCATTCTATACATCTAAAATATTGGCAGTGTTTACATAGTAGCAAACCCGTGTATGTCAAATTCTTTTTAAATAACAAGTTAGACGGCCTGAAATGTTATGTTTTCGAACGGTATTTTTTGGCTTTCATCTGTTTTGCCAGGTAAATAATACCTGTCGATTTTTTATACAGTATATATAAACTGACTTGCATGGCAGTTACAATTTATATTCAAATTTGCAATCAGAAAACTGTAAAAGGAAATTTTATGACAAACATTTACAGACGAAATCTTCCATTTTCTGTGTGCATATATCCCAAAACTTTGTCAAAGCACTGCTTGAATATTACAAATATACCTGTATTTTACTAAACGTGGATGGTTTCTACATTTTCCCATAGGCATAATTTTAATACATTTGACAAATTGTTAATACATTTGATCTTTCCTCAAGATAATTAGTAACAACAGAAAATATGGCAACAGCAATATGTTGCAGACTGCACATACAACAGTTGCTAAATGTCAAAGCTGATATGTTGGTCATATTTTTAAGCGTGAGAGCCTAACTGGAAAGCTGTGTTTGCTTGTAGGTGACCTTGCTCACATCAGGATGCCCTACGCTTTGTATAGAAGTGTGGAGAGGCTCATTCAAACAACTGGTGCAGTAAACATTGATTGACTTACCGGTAGTCCACAGCATGTCTTCACACAGGATGAAGATAAACGTGAATGTATGTGTCAGGCTGCAGTTGACAAATACATTATCCCAGTGAACACTGAACACACACATACCAGTATTGACATAAGTTGACAGAAACTGTTGGTAACGTACCTTAGCTGCAGTCATCTGAAAAGGCGACAGTTTCTTTTTTAACACATGAGTTGGCAGTTAACAGGTATGTTACCTTAGTCTGTAGACACTGTATATGTTATCTGTATATCATACAAACATCGTCATCGGTTGCTGGATGACATGAATATTCACTGTTCGTAATGCACACATGTGATTGTTGATAAATATGTAACCCTAAAGGTCAGACACTGTTCATGTTATCAAATAGACATAGATTGTCAGATGAGATACGTATTCACTGCACCAAGAGTGTGCTCTATTTGAAGCAACAGATGTTGCTGTTAGGAGACAAATGTGTTACCTCAGTGCTCATGGATAGACTGTCACACTACTGCAAATAACGTGAGCCTGTTATAAATTGACTAACGTATCTAGTAAGTTATATGGATCAGTAGTTAGTTTAGTTGTGTATGATTAGTCTGGGAATGGAGGGGCAAAGACAGGAGTGGGGGGGGGGGGGGTAATAGAATGAGAGGGAGAGGGTGAGTCCTCCACCAATGTGAGGAAAATGTGCCCTTGTGAAACAGCAGGAGTTGTTTTAATTTACACCACAATGTATTTGTTTGCTAGAAATCATGCGATTCAAAACATCACGTGCCTGTTTTACTTGTGGGATGCCAAGTGTGCGACTTGTTATTGTCGAGTGTTCGACAATCATAATTATCACTCCCCACTAGCTCTTGTATCACAGATTTGTATAAGTAACCTATTATATACCCGGTAGTCACTGTACACTAAAATTAATCGTATTGAGAACCTCAATGCATAGCATGATACTGTTTACTTTATGACTTGTTGTGAACTGATAGGTTTGTTCTTGGCTTATGGTATCAATAATGATGCTGTGAGTTTACAAATGTATAGACTCATTATGTGTTGCACTGCATATGTGTTTGTTGTCAACTTATCATTATGTGCACATGTCACTGCAAACGTAATGATGTTATTTTTATTTTGCTGGAAACTAACTGCAAGACTTACTGTCATGCAATGGTTCGATTGTTGTTGGATGCTTCAGAAACCTATGCAACAGCACCCCTCCTTTCATCCAAGTTGCAGTGTGATCAAAACAAGCTTCCAGCCCTACCCCCGTATCACAACAAATTCATCAAACAATGGTCTGCAAACCACAATATATTTTAAACAATTCTACCTTATCAAACAACTAAATTACCTAACACTACCACACTTCAAAATGCAAAAAAACACTACTTCTATTTTGTGTTTGGGATGCTCTGAAAACGGTCCTTTAGGTACACGTACCATCTGTGTATTATGGACAGTCTAAATCACTTCCTTCTGTACATTCCGTGTACATTGCATGTATTGAAATTATAAACAAATATAGCTTTTAAGAAAGAAGTTGCCATTTTAGTAGGTCTTACCATGGGTATATAGCCCACCATAAAATTTCAGAACGTGGCGTTTTTGAATGTTACAATATTTTTCTAATATTTTGACAGCAATCAGTACATTTAGACTGCTAATATAATAATATCACTATGATCTGTATGTTAGTTTTCTGTGTACTTTATACAGTGTTTTGTCATGCTTTTTTATCCCACAGATGTATGGAATTTTACTTTTATAACGATGCTTTTATGCAGTTTTGAACGTCAGATGGGTGCAGCGTACTGAATGGTTTGTTTCTGGGTGCTGCACTGAACTTATATAACCAGACAGATATGATGACATGCAGCTCCAACTGGCTATCTTGACATTTCTGTTTTCGAGGTTTGTAGCTAGATCAAGTCAGAGGGCATAATACCCCAGAGAGGGTTTTTGGTCCCTCCTGCTGTATTATGAAATGATGTGTTGTCAGTTGACAAATATGTAGGCTCAGAGAATATCAATATAATATGCATGTTTTTGTCAACTGATCAGCATGTAACATTTTAATGTTTTCACTCCATGTAATTATGGTATCAAATTAGATTTAGTAAGTGGCAAATAGTTTAGCTTGTTACACATCATTTGTATATCCTTATCACATATAAGCTTTGCATCAACTGACCAATGAACAAGTGTTTCATTCCATGTACAAGATGATGTATGTTGATGAATGTGGGACCATATTAGTTGTTGTTAAATGATCACTGTTTCAATTTTTCACTGCAGATAACATTTGTATTTCTCAAATATGCTGGCTGGCATATATGATGCTGAATGCCTTGCGTGTTTTGAAGGTGTGTTGCCTGAGCACTTTGCATGTTGTTTCTAGGAGAGCAACCATATAATTCATCCAGGAATTATTGTTGGGTGTGAAATTGTCATATGACCTATCGTGATCATTGTCATGTGTGGTTTTACTGTGATTACAGTAGTGAATAGTACCTCACATAATCTGTATGTCCTCTGCCTTTCCTGTGTGAGCGGTCACCACAACAGAGATTTCAGGAGATGGTGGCTTTGTGTAGCACTATTTTGGTTTGATGATTCCTCCTAATCTGTTGTTGTCAAATGATATGTTGTCAATTACCAAATATGTAAGACTCCAAGAATATCAGTATCTCTTGTATCACATACACGCTTTTTGTCAGCTGATCATTATGTAACATTTCCATGTTTTGTCGCCACTTAATTATGGTATCAAAGTAGATTTAATAAGTTGACATATGCTCATCATATGTCATTGTGTACCGTATCACCTACAAGCTTAATTGGCATCAACTGATCAAAGTACACCATTTTTCACTCCATGTACAAGATTATGTGTGTTGATGAATGCGACCAGATTAGTTGTCAAATGAGCACTACATTTAGTTTTGCTACACATAGAATCAAACAAGCACTACATTTATTTTTGCTACACATAGAATCAAACAAGCACTACATTTTTTTTTGCTACACATAGAATCAAACAATGTTTAGGGTATCTAGTATATAACGGACATATTATTGTATTTACTCTCACATACATGTGCTGTGTGTACTTGTTGACAGCTCATGATTTTGTAATGTTTGGCATCAAACAAGATAGTGTTTGTTGACGAATTTGTAACCATGGTGTACCCCTGTGTGTTGTATTACAGACTTACACTGTTACGATAGCAAACACAAGTATGTATTTTTTACCAATTAACCATATATATATCCCAGGGTAGTAGAATATATGACAAGATTTTATAATGATACAGCTAAGTATTTCGTAGTGTGTGCTATGAATGTGTAGAAACTGTGTGCCCAAGCCTGCTGTATCTCCTTTGCACTGGATGACAGACTAGTGAAGTGTCTTGTTTTGTTTACAGCTTGCACTAGATCATCAAAAAAATCTTTGAAAAAATAAACTTTGACAGTTTTGCATTTTGGTTGTTGTGTTAATTGTTACACATATGGCAAATGATCATGAGGTCAAATATAAGATTTCAAAATATAAACTAGTTTAACTAATATTCCTATAGGTAACTTGTTTGCTCTCCCGCTCTCTCTCTCTCTCGCTCTCTCTCTCTCTCTCTCTCTCTCGCTCTCTCTCTCTCTCTCTCTCTCTCGCTCTCTCTCTCTCTCTCTCTCTCTCTCTCGCTCTCTCTCTCTCTCTCTCTCTCTCTCTCTCTCTCACTCTCACTCTCACTCTCACTCTCACTCTCTCGCTTTCTCTCCCCCTCCCTCCCTCTCTCTCGCTTAGATTTTGCTTATTTTTTATAAATAGCATAATAACATTTAAATATTGTAAATATTGAATGAAAGTTGAAAACACATGATAATATAAATCACACAATTTTAACAAGTATGAGCTATAATTATATTATCAGGTATTATTTGTTGCATATTGCTTTGCTTGTTTGATATACTTATTAACTGTTACTGCTATATTATACCAACAGGGTGGTTCTGATGTGTTAGCGATAATGCTTTAATGAGTCTCCGTCGCTATATACATTTTATATTTATTTGTATTGTGTATTTTACGGGTGAATGTTTTGTTTCTTATACGCTGATAATAATGATACCCCCAATGGATGTAGTCGCTGCATGAGTGACGTTCGAGAGGCACAAAATGTGGTGCCACCTAATGGCGTCTATATCAAGAAAGCCTGGAAATTATCAGCACAATCCCGATAGGTGGCAGCACTGTTTCGCGTGATATAAGTCGAGAAATTGCGATACTTGTACAAATACGCCAGCTGGCAAGAAGAAAACCAACTTTATGTTTACTATGACTTGAGTTGACGTTGAATATTTAACAGGGAAGCGTCTATGCGTACCAGAACTATTTCTCCAAGTGTTTATACATGTATATCATAATTGAAACACAAAATACGTAATAGTTTTGTGACATTTTGCTATACATGTATTATCGCCCACCCAGCTGTTGAAACAAGCTTGTTTTTATATTAGTTTGGTGACAAAACAACAGCAAAAATGGTTTTAGCAGATCTCGGACGAAAGATTACCACGGCATTGCGGTCGCTGAGTACAGCGACTGTAATCAATGAGGAGGTATGTCAAACAATGGGAATTGTGTATACTGGCCGGCCCGCGAGTCGAACACCCTAATCAAAACTTGCAGATTTTTACAAATATCTGAATAAATACTTGCAAAGTAGACCGATATTCAAAATCTAGAATACTTATTTTATTCCACTTGTGCAAATGAATTGTAAAAACATTGTATTTTGGCGAAATATTTACAAAATATACACCGAGAGACGAAGTCGCGCGAACAAATTTCCGTGCCGCGAGTCAAAATGGTAACGCGGTGGTGGTAATAATTACAAGATTTACTCAAATTTAACCACATTCGGCATCCGAGATTGAACTCCAGATGTCAAGTCAACAAGGAAGCCTTCGGCATATTGAGAATCCAACTCATATTATTATGTATATTCCGCCGTATTGAGTTATTTGTAGATGTTGTTTTTAAATACGCCACACTCCCCACAGGGACCATTACGCAACGGGGGCCGATGAGTACTTCGTGTAATATAAGTTGTTTATTTTGAAAATGTATGTTCACAAACATCATCTTTCATCTTTGTCAATCAGATTGTTTGTATAGATTCCAATTGTACATGTTTTGCGCATTGTGTGTTACATCTGGCGGTAATTATAAGTGATATCGTTTAAGTGTTCGACTCGCGGGTCATTGACTATAATAAGAATTTAATGGAAGAGTCTACCCCAGGAGATAGTCATAGACATAGTGTCGGCCAAGCATAATTTTTGGACAATACTTTTATACAAAGTAACATTAAAAGTCAACCATTAATTGGAATTCTGTTCAAGTTTAACAAAGGTCTGATTTAGGCAAGTCTTACTTTACATGCAAGATTTACTGTATTAAAATTACCATTTTTATTCAAATGTTTAATTTTAACATACATATATCATTGTACACTGCTGAGAAAAACATTCGATATGGCGCTTAACAAAATAAATATTATTGCTAGTATTATACTATAAACAGTTCCAAAGAAATAAAATATTTAAAATGTCATATTCGGCATATATGTAATACTATCATACTGATAGGAAGGAAGGAAAGTAATAGATTACAAATTGTGATGTACGTGGCCCCAGGCCTGTTTCTGATTGCTAACTGTTGAATGCTATATATTATTAGAGCTTATTTTGTGTAGATGCTGAATGCTAGGTTGGATCTTACTCTGTAGGTGCTGAATGCGATGCTGAAGGAGATATGTGCAGCTCTGCTTGAGGCTGATGTCAACATCAAACTAGTGAAGAAACTGAGAGAAAATGTCAGGTATGGACGTAGGAAGAGAGGGTATGTTTTAGGTCCGAATATCAACAGTTTGTAACGGATAAACAATGCTTTTATACAAACTGAATTACAAGTATTGCTATAACATAGGTTGGACAAGTTTATAAAACGCTGCAATGCTTAAATTAAAAGCAAATGAATGCACAGGTGAACTGTTAGGGCCCCAGCAAATGTATTCAAAATAAATGCAAGTGTTTTTGTTAATGAATTAGGGTTGTGGACCCTAACATTCCAGTATAACATACACCAGGAATACATTTCTGAACAGCCAGCATACCAACACTCATGGTGCAGAAAACTGCTGCGTTAATTTTAATTAATAAGATGAATAGCACAAAGTGGGAACTTGTGTTGTTTCAGGGCGGTGATAGACTTTGAAGAGATGGCGGCAGGCCTCAACAAGCGACGCATGATTCAATCAGCTGTTTTCAAGCAGCTTGTGAAGGTACTGAGGAAATGTAGCAGTATTACTAAAGCTTTCCTATTTCTCTGACTTGCACAGTGACTTTAATAGATGTATTTATCGAAAAATAAGTTCTTATATAGTGCAGTATCCAATCTTCAGGGCTTTACGCTCCTCCCTGGCAGACCTGTTCAGTCGAGCCCCATCTCAGCTTTTTTAGGAGCTTCAAGCTATGCTGCAATTAATGCATGTAGAGTGCCGAAGACTATTTGTACACAAATATCTACCACTATCTATAAGCCGGGTACTCATTCATACAGCTGTGTGAGTGGGAGCAATGTCATTGCTGCAGCTCACTCAGCTGTATGAATGTTATGTTGAGTAACAAAATCTTACCCATGTTTTGACGTGGCAGCACAGGTATCAAACCCAGGCTCTCTTAGTTGAGAGTCCAAAGCTCTAGCCACTACAAACTATTTGATCTCAGCATTTTATTAAGTGGGAAAGAAATGCTAAAAGAATGTGATTTAACAATACTATAAATCAGATAATTAAGAGGAGTGCAGGTAGAAGCTTGTAAAATATTAAATGGCTATGAAAATGCAGATAGAAATTGTTGTTATAAACATTTCATTAGACATTTTATATAGCTACCTATACAGTATCTAGAAACTTTTCGTTTCCAAATATTTTGGTTGACATTCATCGTCAACAGACTGATTTTCTTATGAGCATGTCACATGACCTTGATCATGTGACATAAGTTGGAGAGACTGGTAGGTGTTCTGGCCAGGAACTTCAACACTACGTGTGATTTGCTTCTTGCTTTGTCTGTAGTTGGTTGACCCAGGGGTCAAAGCGTGGCAGCCTACAAAGGGAAAATGCAACGTGATCATGTTTGTGGGTCTGCAAGGAAGTGGAAAGACCACAACTTGCACAAAGGTAGGTCACAAATCAAGAGCAGTCGAAACTGTAAAGTTGAAACTAATGCATGCTGGTATTGTTAAATGACTTATCTCATATATATGCAGTGATGATGCAACTTAGTGAATTAAGTCATACTTTTAACTGTGGCATGTCGCAAGTAGTCTTGTTGACATGAAACAACCAAGTAGTAAATTAACCGTTTCGCCATGACTCTACTATGTTTATCAGACATTTGCCATGTTTTCATTACAATAACAACAAAATATTTATTAGCAAATATGTACAGAGCAGATTATTTCTGTGTCCGTGTGGGTAACACAGTGACTTGTCTGTGTTGTAGTTGGCCTACTACTACCAGAAGAAGAACTGGAAGTCATGTCTTGTGTGTGCTGACACATTCCGTGCAGGTGCCTTCGATCAGGTGAAACAGAACGCTACCAAAGCCCGCATCCCCTTCTACGGGAGGTTGGTACCCTTTCTTCTTCTGTGGCTGCAATAGAATGAGCACATCTAGTCACACAGCTGTGGCAAGTTCTTCACATTTAACTGCCATGTCTTGTCCTCTTACTCCTTCGGGAATGCATCAGGTTTTTACTCGATCTGAAATTCTGAATGGAGTTGTATTTGCTGCTATTTGACTACTACTGATTCTCAGAAATTATGTTTTGCAGACAACTGTCTCCAGTGGTGGCTGTTGTGGTAGACGTAGATATTGTTCTTAATATATTTGTATATATGTCAATGTTAAACTCACAATCGCATATGAGTGATAGTTCTCACGTTGAAAACAAGACTGTTCCAGTTCTGAATTTTATTGGAGGTCAGAAAACTCAGATTGCAATTGTTGGCACAATGTCTGCTTAGTGTTTATCACTGTCCCTTCCATGTGAGAGCAAAGCAGCACTTTGTTAAAAGACTGTTGTTTGCTTCGGTGGATTTTACTAATAATAATAATAGTTCTTCTGTCGGACATGGGAAAAAAGTTAATGTAGTCGAAAGTAATAAAACATACTGAGGTTGCCGTTTTTTTTAAATGGGTTTGGAATAGTGTGAATTGGATTTGATTAATATTGAATTACAAAATTGTTCCTTTTTGTGTGCACTGAATTGGAATTAACCTTTGATAAATACATATAAATTGGGATTGAATTGGACTTTATTAGAGTTAACTGAACTGAGCTCTGGTAACAATATGACTGTGTGTGTTGGCAGTTACACAGAGCCCGATCCAGTGGTGATTGCACAGGAGGGTGTGTCAAAGTTCAAGGACGAGGGATTTGAGATCATCATCGTCGACACGAGCGGCCGACATAAACAGGAGGAGTCTCTCTTTGAGGAGATGTTGCAAGTGTCCAATGCAGTGGTTAGTGTCTCATGTAACATGTCGCTAGTGTCACTTCATGTCTTCACAATAGGGTGTCTGTTTGTCTGTCGTAAAGATGCGATTGTGAGTTTGATTGGTCTATATTGAACACAACATGATGTTTTAAATATTAAAGTGGCAGTTTTTTGGCAGTTAAAATACAGTTTTGTGTGTGTATAATGGACATTGGTGCACATTTTAGAATATTAAATTGGTATGTGACGTTGTGTTTCTAGTGTGGTTAATCTAGTGTCTCAATGTCTAGCAAAAATAGTGTGTGGTGTTTAATAACATGAGGATAACATATCTATTGGCCAATCAATGTGAAAGAAATTTACATTGTCCCTCATTTCGTTAATTGTATCATTGTGATATGTATTGTATTGTTTTGACATGTTATGTTTGTATTTAACATATCATGTTTGCGTGTTGATGTGTTATGTTTGTGTGTTGATGTGTTATCTGTTGACATATCATGTTTGTGTGTTGATGTGTTATGTTTGTGTGTTGATGTGTTATGTTTGTGTGTTGATGTGTTATCTGTTGACATATCATGTTTGTGTGTTGATGTATTATGTTTGTGTGTCCATTTGTAGACTCCAGACAATGTGGTGTTTGTGATGGACGCTACCATTGGTCAGGCGTGTGAATCTCAGGTAACATCACCAAACAGACTTTTCTGCGCATCACATGATCTTACTTCTAACATAATTCAGGGCACCAACCTGAATTTTGAATTATCCACATCCATTTCTGGGCTTGATGAGTGTTTATTTGCATAAATTTGACCTATACCACTTTATCTCAGAACCAAAACGTACACATTTAGCAACCATAACAATTATAATAATTGACACCCTCTCTTATCGTGCCTCTTCTATGAACATTTAATACCTACATCATGTTTAATATTCTTGTAAGAATTATTCACCATAATGGTCCATGAAGTTGTTATCTGTAAAATAGTGTTAAGATATGTGTGTGCTCTTTTATCTCTGTAGTATTGTTTTATGGTTGTAAATCCTGACTAGTAGCGAAAAGTTAACAAGAAACCACAGAAGTCACTGAAACATGGTTCTTTCTTAAGAAGAATGTTGCAAGTGTCCTGAACTGAAAAGAAAAGCAATAAGACATCCTTAGGACAGGGAAATCAAAAACAAATATCATTGCCAAATTTAGAACATGACAGGTACGATTTATAGTCCATTTAACGTTAGAACATAGTAACAAGTGGAGTGAGTGAAGGAAAACAATACAGAGAAATAAAAATAGTAAATAGTCTATCAACATGGAGTGGATGGAGGAGAGCCATAGAACTGCTGCAGACTACAAGCATCTGTTTTGTAGTTAAGTAATAGTTTACTAGATATTACAGTGTCCTGATGCTTGAGAACATCATCAACTCTGTACTTATGTGTGTGTATGTTGTCAGGCACGTGCCTTTGGGGAGAAAGTTGACGTCGCATCTGTGATCATCACAAAGTTAGACGGTCACGCGAAGGGAGGCGGAGCCCTTAGTGCGTAAGTAGCAAATAGATGTGTGTCGGAATTTATTTAGTTTATTTAGAATGGTTTCCTAAATACAGAGCATCCAAAAGAAGTGCATTTAGCACCACCTCCACCAACACATGATGTAAGACTCATAGTTTTTGTGATTCAAAGCCGTCATTAGCATCACATAGCATTAGCAAGTTTCTTTCGCCAAGTTTCACCACCTTAGTGTTTTTCTACGATATGCAGTCATGAGCAACCCATCCAGCCCCCTTCTCCCCACATTATGTATAATATATTTTTTGACTGCATACTAATGCAACTTCCCCTTCAGTAATTCATCAGATTTAACAGGGCTGCCTACCATTACGGATTTTCCGTAATCATTACGGAAATTGACCTCAGATTACAGTAGTACGGAAACTGCCCCTGTATTACGGAAATAAGCATATCAGACTTCAGACTAGGATACACATCAAAGAACTGCGACACTTAAATTAATGTCCTGACAAGTGCACACCCAGTGGTCTGCCTAAGAAAATGTTATAATTCACTAGTTGCAATTTATCAGTAAATGAAGCCTGTGGTGGTTGGGCAGGGGGCAAACCCAGGCTAGAGGGAAAGAAACAATTCATCAACGTTTTAATGACATGGGATTTAGTTACAGGCAGTGAATGGGCAGACTGTCACTGGGAAAGGATTGATTAATTGCTGTAGACTGGGGTGGCACTGCCTGTAGTAGTAGTGGATGTGTTGAATTCACGAGTCAAGGGGCCTATATCAAGGCAGCTCTGTTTTTCAAATATTTTCCTGAAAAGGCTAGAACAAGGGCCAACATTATCAGGGCTGGGGTAAATTCCATTCTTTCAATTCCAATTCATTGCAATTCCTTTTATTTAACAATAATTTTGTTGAAACACTAGATCAGCACATTAAAATGGTTTTGACTTTTTACTCACTGACCAGTGTTTAAACGTCAATACAGGCAAGGTATTGCTGGGCAGTGTTTGACCAGCAGCTATTTTTTTTATTGATGACTATTTACTATCATTTTATTGTGTATTGACAGCTGTAGGCCCTATATGATTCACCAATGTTTTTATTACTGTCATTTTATGTGTGACTGAATAAAAATGTCCGTTTTTAATATGTTTTTAAACAGACAATACATTTTTTTAATCTTTGAATCTTCATTGTCTAAATACCATTGGCTACACAGCAATACTCCAAATTGTCTGTAAAATATCAGATGCTCAATTCCTTTTTATTCAATTCCAATTCAAAATATTTCAATTCAAATTTATATTCATTTTGTTCCAAATCTTTCAATTCCTGCTTCAATTCCGGAATTGAATAAATTTTTAGTGTATATGTAATATAAGGGTAGTCCACCCCCCCCCCCCCACCCCCCGTCTGCCAACTGGACACCTCCACCCGTATGACCATTACGGAAAAATATTTTGTCAAGTAGGCAGCCCTGGATTTAACCATATTAACTTTGCATTTTAGTAAGCATGTAATATTTGTGTAAGTTATTCACACAGTTATTATCCTTTGTCTGATACCTTTTTTATTTATTACGATAGTGCATGTGTGTCAATTATAATATAAGTTAATATTTAAGATTCTTAAATGTTGTGCTGCTCCAAACATAATGTTGTTAACAAGGTGTGATAGAATAAGTATAACAGTTACTATTGTGTTGCTTATGTTGACATTCAGTGTGGCTGCCACTGGTAGTCCCATCATTTTCATTGGCACCGGAGAACACATTGATGACTTCGAACCCTTCAAAGTACAGCCATTCATCAGCAAACTTCTTGGTATGTGTTCTGTCAGTCCTTATGTTGTCAAGACATTTGACTAATGTCGAGAACTTCTAAGACAGCCAGTTTGTTACAGCTCCTGATCAGTTTCAAATAGTTGGTATTGAAATGTTTCATTATAATTTATGGTAATCGAAGTTTTGTTTCATCATTATTTATATAGAGCATGCCAAAAAGGAAACATGTCACTATTATTCCAATGTCTTTGTTACATACATGTATGATTATTACTTTCTGAAGTGCAGTAAGAATGAAGCTGTAGTTTAAGTGTCTTTCCTGGTATGTTGTAGGTATGGGTGACATTGAGGGTCTCATAGACAAGGTGAATGAGTTGAAGCTGGAAGACAATGAGGAATTGATGAAGAAACTACGGCATGGTGAGACAGTTTGTTTTGTCGTCTACCACAAATAAGATTCCTAGAGGTTGTTCTTTGGGAATGTTATTTACAGTGTATTTTGTGTAGTTTACAGTGGCATGTGTTTAGTATTCACTTTTTACTATTCCTGTATTTTTAAGCTCGTGTTTAACTACTTGTAAACATTTTGATCAGTATAATTAAAATTGTATAAACATTTTTAAATGTTATCTTTTTGGCATTTGTGAAAAAAATTATTTCTTCATGTTTTAATATTGTAATTCACCTCAGAGTGAGTATTGTAGTACTGGTATCATGTTTTCATCTGTAATGCATACATAACACTTCTTGGAGATGTCAACTTTTCATACTCAGCAACATTTATGATCATGAATTTCATTGTTGTGATATTATGAGTTGATTCGTTTGTGGGTGACCTATGTCTTGACTCTGTTCTACAGGTCAGTTCACTCTGCGAGACATGTATGAACAGTTTCAGAACATCATGAAGATGGGTCCATTTGGACAGATAATGGTAGGTGTCATACTGTTGATCTGTCAAATTTGTTTCAGTCCAGATGTTGGCACTTAGTTGTGATGTCAGATGTGACAACCTCTTATAGTTCACCAGTACATACATTATAGATTTTCTTAACTGCAGTTTAGATTCACCAGGTTGGTCATTAGTTTTAATTAGGAGTCACATGGAATGGAATGTATAATTGTAAAATGTTCATATGTGAGTTGTTTATATGTGTACCATTACTTTGGATAGATTGTAACATCAGTTACAAATGCACTCACGCACACATTTGTTGTTGTTTTAGTTGTTATTGAAGTATATTAGAACTCATCACATATCATTAAAAGGTGCACATTCTATCCTCCACGTGTACTGTGCAAAATTGATAAACGGCAAAGTTGTTTTAGGGAATGTTTTATCTAACATGTGTGACACCTTTGTGGTGTAGTATTCATGTTTAAACATGTTAGCTGTTAAAGGTAAAACTTGACATGCGTCGTGCTGATGATAATAAATGTAAAACTTCTAAAGCGCCTGTATCCTTAAAAATTCAAGCCCAGAGGCGCAACAAACAAACAAATTAAAAAAAGATTGTGATGTCAGAACCATATCTGTGGTGGCTGCTGTGACATTTGACATAATGTCATATTATGGTAAAGGTAAATGGTAATGGTGTGACACTTGAGAGGGGTCCAGGTAACGTCACATGGTGTTGGTGTTGACAGAGCATGATCCCTGGTCTCGGCAGTGACTTCATGACAAAGGGTAACGAGCAGGAGTCTATGTCACGACTGAAGAAGCTCATGACCATTATGGACAGCATGACAGACTCCGGTAACGTCTCTGTGATACCTCTCAGGCTCAGCTGGAGTCTCATAGTTCTTGAGTAACACCCCTAAAAACATCATACCTCCCAGATAGTATTTTTGTATAATTAAAATTTTGGATTTTGTGAGGAACTTCTGTTGGCTATAATTAGTCTTGCAGCTGTAAACGCCACAGGACTGACAGCAATGTTCATCATACTTTGTTGAATGTGGTACTTGATTGATTTTATCTACAGGTGTGGCATCGAGACTATTTTATGATATTAGTAATATATATATATATGTAAATATATATCAATAATATATAAGAATTTGTATATAATTATTATAAAATAATAATATATATGTATCAATAATATATAAGAATTTGTATATAATTATTATAAAGTAATAAAATATGTACCATTAACTGAGACACTGATGGAGGATTTGTGTTATTTAAATATAAACAACTGTTGTGGTCCCTATTTTCTGAGAGGTGTGCATTGTATAGATGTGACAAGACAGTCTCATTGTTTACCCCACAGAACTGGACAGTCACGAGGGTGCCAAGTTGTTCACCCGCCAAGCGGGGCGAATGGCGCGGGTGGCCAGGGGTGCGGGAGTGTCGGTCAGGGATGTCCAGGAACTTATCACCCAGTACACAAAGTTTGCTCAGATGGTCAAGAAAATGGGTGGAATTAAAGGACTCTTCAAAGGTAAAGGTACAGTATTCGACCTGTTGAGTATACATGCCCTAGTGAAGGTACAGTATTCGACCTGTTGAGTATACATGCCCTAGTGAAGGTACAGTATTCGACCTGTTAAGTGTACATGCCCTAGCGAAGGTACAGTATTCGACCTGTTGAGTATACATGCCCTAGCGAAGGTACAGTATTCGACCTGTTAAGTGTACATGCCCTAGTGAAGGTACAGTATTCGACCTGTTGAGTATACATGCCCTAGCGAAGGTACAGTATTCGACCTGTTGAGTATACATGCCCTAGCGAAGGTACAGTATTCGACCTGTTAAGTATACATGCCCTAGTGAAGGTACAGTATTCGACCTGTTGAGTATACATGCCCTAGCGAAGGTACAGTATTCGACCTGTTGAGTATACATGCCCTAGTGAAGGTACAGTATTCGACCTGTTAAGTGTACATGCCCTAGTGAAGGTACAGTATTCGACCTGTTGAGTATACATGCCCTAGTGAAGGTACAGTATTCCACCCGTTAAGTGTACATGCCCTAGCGAAGGTACAGTATTCCACCCGTTGAATGCACAAGCCCTAATGAGGATACATTATTTGTCTTAGTAACCTTTCATAAACGACAACCACATTGTTTTTAATTAATAGTCCAGTCGTAATATTTATAATTTCTTAGAACCAATGGTAAGTCTCAGTGTTGAAAGATATTTGACAGTTTGATCTCCCATGTATGTCAATGGATGGCAGTGTTCATTCAGCAGGTCGGCCACTGGGGTTGAACTCTGTTAGCTACCACAAGTCTACTCTAATTGTATGTCCACTACGACCATTCTTAGTTTCCCTGGTTCCAGACCCATGACTCATTCAGGTAAAACAGTAAAAGGTGCTCTGTCACAGCTTACTCTTGCGTGCACTGGTTGCCACGCAATGATTTTGGATGTCATTTTATCTTTGCAAATTGTTGCCATCTCTTCTGTATGTATCCACTGGAATTCACTGTCTGTTCACTTCAAGTTACTCCAGTTCACTCGGCTGCGTGAATGAGTACCTGGCTGCAGACAGTTTGGATATCTGTTTATGAACATTCATCATGCATGGCTGAATTTTTCACAGAGAAGTCAAAGCTGCTGTTTGGGTTCGGTTGAACAGGTCTGCACAAAATATAAGAAATTCCTTGATTTTTACATTGGTAGCCATAGAGAGGTGGATCAAATGGACTTTGGAAATCTCAAGGATAGTGTAATGTGCGGGCTTGTGCCCCCACTCTGTCCAGACTGCCCTCGCTGAATCTGTCTTCAAGGGTCTTTTTGAATGAATACTGCAGATTTTGTCAAATTTTTAATTGGCAGCCTCAACCCCTATAGCCAACTTCAAACTCAGATCTCATATAACACCAGCATTTGATAGAAGTAGCTGTAATTGTCTGGGCTTCAGGGCCATTCATATTTTAACCATGGGTTTGAGTGTTACCCCAGCTGATAAACAGTGCAATTTTCTTAAAAATAGTAGTATATTTTGTCAGTTGGTCTGTTTATAACAAGATGTGTATTGTAAGCAGTCCAGCCACGTGTGCACTTAAAGCATTGTTTGGTGTGCCCAGGGTGGATAATTTGATAAAACATTAGTATTATTGAGATACTGATTAATTCAGTAGCCGTGTTACAAAAGTCTGAATTAATGACACTGGCAATTATATAAGTTGGTTGGTGGTGATGTCGCAGGGTCACGATGCCACTGAATCAATTGCAGGTGGAGACATGGCAAAGAACGTCAACCCAACACAGATGGCGAAGTTGAATCAACAGATGGCCAAGATGATGGACCCGAGAGTACTGCAGCAAATGGGTAAGTATCGCAATACACATAGCTGATCCTGATACACTTACACAGGGACTTATTCCTCTAGAACATTCTATACACAGGGTCCGTACGGGGCCTTGAAAGTCTTGAAAAGCCTTGAATTTGATTGTTGGACCAAATTCAAGGCCTTGAAATCCTTGAATTTTTTTAAGTAGTCTTGAAAATTCTTGAATGTAATTGTGGTCAATAAAATATTTCTTTGGCTCAATTGTCGTGACAAATTTACAGACATAGGCCAGTGGCAGTCAGACGGAAGGGAAAACCAACGCACAAAAATAACTCGCATGCTCTTTGGGCAATCAGCATTTCATCGTGGTTGCGCCATTTTGTTCTTAGTCGAGTAAAATAAGTTGGTCAAGTGTGATGTGATTCGTTTGGATTTATGTTTTCAATGTTTTTTACTGCGATTAATAGAACAATCTTGAAAAAAAATTCGAATAGCCTTGAAAAGTCTTCAATAGCCTTGAATTTCAATTGTCCAGATGTGTATGGACCCTGTATATTTTATCTAATTTTTATAACTTGTTTCACTGTCTTTGCAGATCTCTTGCACTGCTTTGGTACAATCCTTGATTCTTTTTCTTTTCTAGGCAAATAACCTAAGTGATCCTAATTATGGTTGTTGTTGTTTTTTCTATCTGACAAACGAGTCTCACTTTGACTCAATTATGTTCACATAGTCTTGTCAACATATCACACAGATAGAAAATAAGCAAACCATGATGTAATAGTTTTGTTCTCTCCACTGTGTGGCGCCACTGTCTCAGTGCTTTCTGTTGATTGTTATTGCAAAGGAACTAACATAATATGTGGAAATTAATATCCCTTGCAGAACTGCAATCTGTAGATGTAGATCTTTCTCATGTATGTTGTAAATTGTTATTTAATTTGTTAACTTCATACTTATTACCCCATTGGCTATCATACGAGGAAAGGTAATATCCCTTTCAAAACTACAAACAGCGTATGTAACTCATCCTCATGTTGAAATTGGTTTTAATTTCTCTCCCTATCTATTCCTTCTACGTGCACATATTGTTATATTTTGCAGTGTTCACAAGTTATTGTCATAAAAATATTTCTTTTTAAACTGTTTAAATGGCATATTCCATATAATTATCTTGTCGAAATAGCATACATGTATATCATAATATATATTTATCGTGTGTTATGATTACTACGTTGCTCTGTTATGGTACAGTGTAACATTTGAACGAGTTACCATGGTTACCATGCCTTCCTGTTGCAGGAGGTATGGCCGGACTTCAAAACATGATGCGCCAATTCCAGGCGGGCTCGGGTGGAAAAATGGGCAACATGTTCGGAGGAACCTAGAACACTGTATCACATATCAGTCGTACTCCCACTCTTCATACAACTGCCTGATGAGACCGAGGCAGTTGTAACATCAAACATTCTGGTCGCATACAAATGTACATTTATGACTTCAACTTAACATTGATGTAAAACCAGCAGCTGCCAGTTTTTATGACTTGTGAAGATTGTCATTTTAAAAGGACGGTCACACCCATGCATTAAGCATTATGTGGGCAGTTGGTCATCGCCATGTATCGCAAAGGGAACAAGTTGCTACCGGGGTGACACCTAGTGATGAAGTACAGCGATGCTGCGAAACATGTGAAATCTGTGTTAATGCAAACTGAAGCTAATAACCATCCTGGATCAAAATTACACGTTACATAATATGTATCGGTTGAGGTGATTTAGACGCATCACATTTTTTTGTATTTTGTGAACCTGTTAGATCATCTTTAAATGTACCTTGGTCCTATCCACATCAATGTTATGTTAGCTAGTTTGTTTGTTTGTTTGTTAACATTGCACTGCCAGACAGTGCAAACGGATATGAATTGTCACAGGATTGTGTTCTTCGTCATTCAAAAGCATGTTGTAGCAAAACATTGTGGTTTCTCTTAACACAGTTACGTGAAAGGTGTTAAATTCCATATCAGAAAGAATTGGAAAAGTTTTCAATCTGGCCATCCGTATGTCTATCCAACACTAAATGTATACAATTAGTGCATTCACATACTGACATCACAGGTGTGCTCTCATTATTTTTATAGTGTAAGTCGTGAAGCACAACAATCAGAAAAAATTATTTTTAATATTCCCAATCCAAGAAATTACCAAAACGTTCTTCCATACAGAGGTAGATAATCACCTTCTCATTTAAAGAAATTTACCTCAGCTGCATTGTCAACGTTTCTTGCTGTGAAATAAAGAGCATACCTCTTTATGTGAGGACTTGCAGGCTTGTACATTTTAGTGTGGTGAGCTCTTGAAACTCACTTCAGTTTCTTGTTTCATGACTTATCATCAGTTCACTCATTCATGTTTCACATAGGAAAGTTACAGAGATGAAACGGTGACTACTTCAATGGATTGATTTTTAATTGTTTATTTTATGGCTATAATTATATTGTATGCACTACATTTGAGAAAATATGAAACGAATATGGCTAACCTTTATTCCAGGGTTGTAACACATTTATTCTTCAGATAATCTGTACACTGTTGACTGTTGCAATGTTATGTCCACGTTATGAGAATGCTTGTATATATTATTGCAGGTTTCAGTAGTAGCCTTAATAATGTGGCATTAGTTGCATCAGTTAACAAGAATGTGTTCTTAAAATCATATTTAATGTCACCATGATAGCTTTTCCTGTCAGTCCATCATCAAGGTTTCGTAGGAAATGTGGCCTGCACAATTGTTTGCAATGTTCCAAGTTTACCAACAGTACTTAAAATTTGAATAAACCTTATGATGTTAAAATTATATCTGTGCAGGTTTTTATTTGTAAAAAAGTACAGAACTGGTGTTATTGGGAATTTATTGTGAATCGTAACAGTACAGTCCGGTCACACTGGACATGGGAAGATAGAAGGGTGTTGTCAGAGATCTGAAACAAAATCTCAATAAATCTGCTACTGGTCCAGGATGATATCAAAAATCTTGGAGGCGCCCAGGATATCTGGGAGGATTGGCAGATATAGTATTTCTTAAAATGAAAAACCTGTAGATTAATCTGTTGTATAAATCACCGTTTTTCTTTCTGTGCCCCAACATGTGTCTACAGGATAATTATGTTTTAAAATACATTTTGTGGCATCTATTTATAAACGTAGTTGCACAGAATGATGAGAAACTGGGAATTGTTTGTTATGCAACCTTAGGAGAGATTGCAAGCAGCATGAGTGACTTCTAGTGCTGACAGGCTGATAACATTCTCGTGACATCAATTATGCATTATTCACATAAATCATTGGAAACCATGCTCAGAAGCACAAGACGACGAAAGTGTTGGTCAGTCATAAAATCAGTATAGTTGGTCAATCTCAAACAAATTTTAAGCAGTATTCAAGTTATCAACAAATTAAATTTGATTAAGAAAGGTATGAGTTAATTGTAATTTTATTAAAAATTCTTAATAATTATCCTGTGCCTGGTAATATTATAGAGATAAATACTAAATTTCCATTTCATATATATATACAGCTGTCTATATAATAAAGCCTCTCAAGCCCCAAGAATCTATAATCAGCTATGATTATATATATATATATATATATATATATAAATACAACTGTGTATATAATATATATATATATATAAACTTGGAAAAGATAATATTAGGTTATAATTAAGTCATACTTTTTCTAATTAATATATTATATATATCATAGGTGCCGGCAAAGTCAGAGGGTGCAAACTTAGGTTTCTGGACATTTCATTATTTTTAACGTCACTAAAAATCTTTAACCGCGTTACTCCCACCCCCGAGCTGATAACGAGTGTGTTCACCATACGAACCAGTGATTCCCTGCAACCATCAATGAAACAGTCGTAGGTGGTTGATATCCACATGACACGAGTAAAACTAAACTCTTCCACCTCCTTGCGGGACAAAATATCTCAAGCATAGAGAAAAACACCCATTGCGACAAAGAGCGTATATCACTCACTATATGATACGTAATCACTGGAGACGATGTTGGCTGCAAAACGTACGTCTTGTTGCCTTTGCACAAGGAGCACGTTGGAATGGAACGTTTGCAGGTGGTCGCGTCTCCGTCACCAGGTGGTCGCGTCTCCGTCACCTTCACAACAGTCGGTCAATGTCCACCAACAGTGTCCACCTTTACAAAAGTTCACCAACAACTGACGACGACGCTCCTTGAGAAGTGTGCGGTTTCCGTTCATGACAGGCAGCTAAACGTGTCAACGATGTTAGGCTCGGTGTTTTTCCGAAAGCAGAAGCTCTATCCCCACCAACCCAGGTTAGGGCTTAGGCTGCCTTCGAGGAACATGCAAAGCATGTTGCTTATTTTTTTTACCAGACGGTGCATCTGCGTGGGGTCGGGGAAACTATTCCCCACGGCCACGCACACTAGTAGTGTTGCATGCCGAGTAGAGGTGAATAACTAGTTGGAAATTTGGCAATTACTATGTTATAGCATCCTTTGTTACAACCGATAATGTAATAATCGCCCGTTAATGTAATAACTGCCCGATAATGTAATAAAATCGCCCGTTAATGTAATAACCGCCTGATAATGTAATAACATCAACCGATAATGTAATAAACTTGCTACCCGATAATGTAATAATTTTCGCCCGTTAATGTAATAAACTCCTCTTGCCTGATAATGTAATAACTTTCGCCTGATAATGTAATAACGTACACATTTCTCGTAGGACCATTTCGTCGATTTCGTCTATTTCGCAATACCACAACTTTTGCTAGTGGAATCAACTTAGAGTAAATCCAATATGCTGGTTCCAAATCGGAAGTTAAGATTTTGAGGTATGCATTCTCACACCATTTATTTATGGCGGGTTGGTGTAATATGCTACTTTACAACTGTGGGCTTCATTGATAACGAAATTGTCGGCCCAAATCCTGGTATCGATGATCTCACAAGTGTTCCCTTTCCATGCTATAATGTCAGGGTATTGAATGCCCACAGGCGTGGGGTTTGCCGGCGCAATCCAAGTGTGAAACCCAGATGAAGAAATGGTTTATTAAGGAATGTGTTATATAGGTTTTTGTACGATGTTTGTCGACACTTTTGTGTCTGGCAATTCTCCCGTGATGTGCTCAAGATACATACATACATACATACATACATACATACATACATACATACATACATACATACATACATACATACATACATACATACATACATACATACATACATACATACATACATATATATGTATATATATATATATATATATATATATGTATATATATATATATATATATATATATATATATATTTACGCGATGAAAAGCCGAACTAATCGGCGGCAGATTGCGCAAACAGATAAACATGTAATACAGGAATATATTGCAAAATATATGTTTGCATTGTGGTCGAATATGCCTATTTATGATTTCGTCACAGTTATTCTTGGTACTTTATTGGCACAGTTATTCTTGATATTGTTTGGTGGTTAATTTTAATTTCGCGCTATATAGATGAACGCATACTTACCTAAGACACTTTACGCATAGCCTAAATGAACCGATTTCGAACAGGTGAAACGGTGTTTTTGCGGGTGACTGCCTTTTTGACTGCCCAGGCATGGCGGGGTATCTCGGTTAGTGTGTGCGTGCATATATATATATATATATATATATATATATATATATATATATATATATATATATATATATATATAGATATCGTCCCTGGAATTTCGTTAGTTTTCTCCCTTAGTAAATGAGAAGTTAGGACATATGTGAAATATTTAATTTGAATTGTATATTATATAATACTCAATATGAAATATATGTTAATATGCAAGATATAACACGTAATGTTTACATGAAACATGTAATACGTAACATGTATCATATATCACATAACACGCACCATATAATACTTAACACGTAACATGTAACAGGTAACCCGCAATGCGTTACGTGTAATATGTAACACATATCATGTAAAATGTAACATGTAACGTGTAGCACGTAACATAGTATGTAACATATGACATGTAACATGTAACATATAACATGTAACACATATCACGTAAAAGGTATAACGTAACACATAACGTATGTAACACGTAACATGTAATATATAAATCATAACGTTTAAAACTTCACATGTAAGATTTACGTGTAAGATTTACGTGTAACGTGTAACGTGTAACGTGTAACGTGTAACGTGTAACGTGTAACGTGTAACGTGTAACGTGTAACGTGTAACGTGTAACGTGTAACGTGTAACGTGTAACGTGTAACGTGTAACGTGTAACGTGTAACATGCACGTGTTTCCTGTTACATGTAAACGTTACATGTTACACGTAGACGTTACATGTTACATGTTACATGTTACATGTAAATGTTACATGTTAACTGTTACATGTTGCATGTAATATTTAACATGTAACATTTACATGGAACATGTATCATGTAACATGTAACATTTAGGTGTAACATTTAGGTGTAACATGTAACGTGTAACGTGTAACGTGTAACGTGTAACGTGTAACGTGTAACGTGTAACGTGTAACGTGTAACGTGTAACGTGCAACGTGTAACGTGTAACGTGTAACATGTAACAAGTAACAAGTAACATGTAACATGTTACACGTAAATGCTACATGTTACATGCTACACGTAAATGTTACATGTTGCATGTTACATATGTAACATGTAAATTCCAGACAGCTACGCTCAACCAGTAGTAACCCTCTTTACATCCCTCGGGTGAAAACGAAAGCCGGGACCCGAGCTTTCTCGGTTGCCGCACCAACGGTGTGGAATTCGCTTCCTGCCAGTGTTAAATCACAAGGTAATATAGTTTCATTCCGTCGACATATAAAAACCTATCTCTTTAATGCTGCCTATCCTCCTTAGCCTCCTAGCTTTTCCATCCATCCGTTGACGACTCACGCATTGCTTTCGATTATGATATTGATTAATCCCCTGGTTTTGTCGCGCCACTGAGCTTGATTTTCGAGGATATTGGCGCAAAAGAAGTTACTATTATTATTATTATTATTTACATGTAACATTTACGTGTAACACGTGATATGCAACATGTAACATTTACGTGTAGCATGTAACATGTAAAATGTTACATGTTACATGCTACACGTAATTGTTATATGTTACATGTAAATGTTACATTTTGCATGCTACATGCTACATGTAAATGTTACACGTCACATGTTATACGTAAATGTTACATGTTACATGTTACATATTACATATTACATGTAACAGTTAACATGTAGCATTTACATGTATCATGTAACATGCAACGTTTACGTGTTACGTGTAACATGTAACATGTAACGTTATCTTGTTAAATCTTGTTAAATCTAAAATGTTAAATATTACATGTTACATGGGAAGTTTTAAACGTTATGATTTATATATTAGTATTATATGCTACGTGTTACGTGATATATGTTACATGTTACGTGTTACATGTTTCATGTAAACATTACGTGTTATATATTGCATATTAACATTATATTTCATATTGAATATTATGTATTATATCATATATAATTCAAATTAAATATTTCACATATGTCCTGACTTCTCATTTACTGAGGGACATAACCAACAAAATTCCAGGGGCGATACACACACACACACACACACACACATATATATATATATATATATATATATATATATATATATATATATATATATATATATATATATACATATATATATATACATACATAATATTTTACATATTATATATATATATATATATATAGCGTGTATATATATATATATATATATATATATATATATATATATATATATATATATATATATATATGCATATATATAAATATATATATACATATATACATAGAACTATATGGTGCGTGTTATGTGATATATGATACATGTTACGTATTACATGTTTCATGTAAACATTACATGTTATATCTTGCATATTAACATATATTTCATATTGAGTATCAAAATTATCAAATTAAATATTTCACATATGTCCTAACTTCTCATTTACTAAGGGAGAAAACTAACGAAATTCCAGGGACGATATCTATATATATATATATATATATATATATATATATATATATATATATATATATATATATATATATATATATATATATGCACGCACACACTAGCCGAGTTACCCCGCCATGCCTGGG
>OZ024856.1:27490138-27567638 GCA_964017155.1 Oasisia sp. SBJ-2009
GGAAGGAGATAGGGGCCTAACTCGATCAGTCACAATAAGCGCAGTTCTGTGCGCTGCATCCCTAAAGGGAATACAGAGAAAAAGAGAAGGTCCAAAAACAACCAGATGCTGAACAGCATAAGTGGTATGAAGATGGAAGCAAAATAGTGTGTGGGGGGAGGTGCGTGCATGCATGCGTGCGTGCGTGTGACATACGCATAACATGTATAAATATATAAAAACATTAATGTTGGTCTGGTGCTAATTAAAAAAACCAAAGGCCTTTATTGCACACGTACGCTATTAGCATGGCATGGTGCGGAGGTTACAAGGGTGCATGTGTAGGACTTCCCAATCCTAGCTTTTGGCAAAGAAATTGGTCATCACTGAAATGGGATATAGTTACACAAAGCGCAGGAATCGGCTGGTCCCGACGTTGGCGATAAGCATACAGTATGTCCAAGGTGTGACAGGGCTACCAAAAATCAATCATTTATAATGTGTTTGATGGCTAGTTCCTATTAATATATCAACACTAGGTTGCAAACCAATAGAGCCCGGCATTATGAATCTTTACTGGACAAAGATCAGCGGTCAACCTAGCAATTTATCTTGTGATTTTCCACCGGGTTTAGTCAGAACTTCAAAATTAATTATCGTGAGTTTATTAATTTTGCTACTAAGCCTATGTAGGAGGTTCTAATTAAGAGAGGGGGTGATCATGCAGTCACGCTATATGCTGGCAAATTCGTTTTATGAACTTAAAAGTGGGGGGACATTTCCTATGCTGCCCCCCCCCCCCACGCTGAAAAGTGAAGGGGACGCGTCCCCCCCCCCCCGTCCCCACCAATCGACGCGGCCTATGGATAGTACTTAGGTACAGGTATAGGTGAATTTGCTTAGGTATAACTAATATTGGCATTAATTAGAAAACAGGTAGAGGAGGTAGAGATCGGAAAAAACACAGAAGCCGAACAAAGCTGTGTAGGGCCTATAGAGTCTATTAGAAGAACGTGCATGTAGGTAGGTACCTATTGAAAAAGACGACAAGGAAAACAATGCATGAAGACACCCGAGGAAGTGTTCGACGAAAATAAATATACTCATTTTATTTCAGTTGGTGGGGAAGTTGAAGAAGTCAAAATTAGGAAGACGGGTCGATGCACGCGCACGTTGATGAAGTAGTTGGAGATGAACATGTATGATATGTTGCATTATTATTGGTAGCAGCAGTAATTATTATTATTAGTATAGCTAGTATATAGCACGCCCTAGTAGTGGTAGTAATAGGGCCTATATAATTATAGCAGGCAGAAGAAAATTTACGCATTCGTGATTGATAATCGGTAACGTGATACTGAAATAACTAATTATTATGTAAGGAAATAGGGAATTAGTCAAGAACTAATTAAGTAAAACAATCATGATACTAACTAAGTAAAACAATCATGATAAAGTATATGTAAATAACATATTTCACAACAATCTAAAAGAAGATAAGACTAAAATGTAGACGAATAATTTAGGTAATACGAGACTTCAGTGCTTCACTCAGACGCTGAGTCGGCGTGACCAGCGGATGGCTGAAAGTGGGCGCCAGGCCAATGCTTATTGCTTACCAGACTCATCACGTGGCCTATGACGGTTGTTGTTGGCTGTTTCTGGCATCCCCCAGCGTCTTACTAAAACAAATTACGCCGTTACGCAAATCTGTGCAATACTACCCAACAAGTATCGATGAATTGTTTAAGTAATTAACCACTTTAGCATTATCATCCAAAATGTAAATGTATGAATGTTCATGAAAGGTGTCTGCAATGATGTGTTGATTGCGGCATAGGGGTGGTGTTTGAAGCCGGGCACCTGTCAGCGTGATGGTTTCGTAGGGACCAGCCGGCGTTATCACGTGGTCTGTTGGTAATGCGCTCGACTCCATTTTTCAATGCACAATGGCGGCAAAACGCAAGTAAGTACGTATTTAGAACTTGCCTTTTCAACATATCGATGCCTCTCGTGCAGGCGGTATATGACACCTGGTTTTGAAGGTACCCTAGAAGTCGGGATAAATATTGTGGGATTGCGTGCGGGTGGGTGAGATGTTTTCGGGGTGTTTTACTCAAAAATGTGCGGGGATCTACCCGTGTTCGTCCCCTTCCTACTGGGCTACTCATCTTACTCTGAACTGACTGACGCACAGTGTCACACTGAGTGAAGTGAATAGAATAACTCAGTGTGTCATCCTGCACCACGACATGCAGTATAGTTATGACATATTATCGCATTACAATGACCACAAGACGTTTACTTATTTATTATGTTCCTAATCATCAGAAACAGTGCGTTTCGATATTCATTGACATGATAATCATGATTGTCACTGACTGTGACAGTAGACTAGTGGTTGTTTCAGCCATCGTCCGCACTCTATCTTCTCGGCGTTACAAAATTTGTAAAAAAAAAAGCTCTGACCGTGTTGCTAAGAATTAAAAGAGCTGACTGGTGAACGCCACTGAAAACCATAATTATAGTATACTGTATAAGCGGGGGGACAATCACATTAAAAATTCGATGGACTGTTATCGTTGAGTTACTTTTTGTGTTATTGTGTGGTAGAAGTAGAATTTAGTTTGATTTACAGCTTGTATTTGATGCAGTAAAAGCATTACACATTACTAGTACAAGATAACCTGAATTTACCATGATCTACGATAACATAAGTACTCCGGAAGTCACATTTATGTAGTATACTTTTGCTGCAAACTTGTTTTCGCTGGCCATTTATTTTTTGAGGTCATTATGTCATGGTAAGCTTCTATTTCCCTGCATGGCAGTATCCTGTAGAGTGACTGTGAGGTTCACCACTCGGTTCACTTACTGTCTCCATTTTCTGGCAGGTAAAAAGCATTAGAGCATGCACTTTGTGTAGAGTCAAAGAAAAATCGAAGTAATAATTTTAGATGTAATGAAATCTTTTATATAGGGAATTTTTGTTTTCTTCCATCATTGAACCTGTTTTGATGTTATCTTTACTGCCCGTCTTTGCTCCTCCCATCCTTTATTCTACCCTCCTAGTCTGGGCAAATACTATACAGTTATCATATACAGTTGAGTGAGTTGAGAGAGAGCGAGAGAGCGAGAGAGAGATTCGCCATGTACAGCGTTAACATGTTTGACCCACTCTTTATTGATTTCTCCCAAAACTCATCACCAGGGCTTTATGCAGTATACATCCAATTTTTGCTAGTCACTAAGTCACACATGTTTTGGTGGACACATGAATATTAACCTGAAATTGACTACAAACACACATGTTGACATTGATCTACTGTCAACAAAAGATATCACTTTCTTTTGATTTGTTCTCAATTGCTTAAGCCATGTAGGTGTAATTTTGCCTTCATTGTTGTGATCCTAGCACATTGTGTGGAATGAAAGAGTCCTTAACACTTTGTATTAATTACAACAATTGCTGACCTGCATTTACTTTATTTGATTGAAAACATTTGAAGTAGGCTGTAAGCATCACGTACATAATAGCTTTAACCAATGGGCAATTCCGCACTCGGGTAAACCAATATGTCAGTTTTTGAAATTGCTTCTACTGGGGCAAGTAGGGTATCTTATGAAAGGTAATATTCCCTAATTTAAGGTATCACATTAATTAATTTTTAGTATACATTATGTATTTTTTTTGCATTTTCTGTAATATATTAGTAAAATTATTATAGTTATTAGGAATCCATGTAAGTGGATTAGCACAACATTATGGAATCAGTTACACTAAACCCAAATTAACTTGGAGCACTCCATTGGATCACGGTGGTGCATCCTGCAGTGGTGACAATAATTGTATTGTTATATTAGATACATTCATTTATGTGAAGTAGTAAGAAACAGTCTAACGTCTATGATGTGGTAAACATTTGCTTGTGGCATAATTTCATGTAAAGCATATTTGTATATTAGGCAGGTTTTAATTGAATCAAAATATACAGAATATCACATCAGATTAAACTAATACACATAATAAATCTAGAAGATGTGAATACATGAACTCTATACAATCATGAAAACAACTTGCAGGGACTTTTATTTATTACAAACAATTAAGAACTTTTTATTAATAATTTAATTGCTTGTACATTTATTCTGCATAAACGCAATTGACTAGAATACTGCTGCAACATTTGTCTACAATTTGCTACATGTGTAATGGATTTATAATAATACTTTACCCAATAATGAGTACATAAAAATAAAGAGATTGATTATAGGTATTAATACAAACTTTAATCCAAACTTAATTTTTTTTGATATAATTCTTTTATAATGATTTTTAAACTGATACAGTACTGCATGTATATAACGACTGTGTCTACAGTATATCACATTCTTTCTTAGATTCGGTCTCAAATTAAAGACTCACCATGTATGGTATGATGGATATTTCTCTCTTATAATGATATTTGGATTGTGTGGTGTATATAATATATATATCCCCATTGTTCTTGATAATAATAAAATAATTGTAAAGCCCTGTATAGTTGGAATTTATGTCCGCTCAGATGCACATAAAATACAACATTTGTAAATCATAAATATCTAAAATATACATAATCAATTAAATTACACGTTAAGATGAAATGGTAATCAACAGATAATTAAAATAAAGCTTCTAAAAATCCTAGTGCATAAGGTAAGCTTATCAGCAATAAATAAATACAATAAAATAATTTATAAATAATAAAATAATTTGAGAAACTATAATTATGGTTAAGATAAATTCATTGTAAAAGATGCTATAAGTAGTTTTCAAATGCAGTCTTAAAAATATATGTTTTTTGTTGTTTGTACTGGTAAATATTGTTTTATTATTTATAAAAGTTGCTCATAGGATCATCTCGAAGAAAATGTATGGTGAACATATTTTTGTTGTTGCAATTTTACTGTTTTATCTTCATAATTAATATGGTCTTTACTATCTAACTGGTAATCAGTGTGAACATCAAGAAATTTGGCAATGTACAGAGAGTACAGTATTTCTTCAAGTGTGTTGCTCTGAGCAATTTATATTATTCTCCTAAACAGACCTGTTCAATCGAACACCATCTTAACTTCTACCTAGGGTACTCATTCATATAGCTAAGTCAACTGGAACAATTATATTATAGAGTAAGCAAACTTGTCCAGTTTTAAAAATTGTATTACAGGATTTGAATCCATGTTCTGCCAATTGATAGTTTGGTGCTCTAGTCACTGAGCTATACAGTTTTGTTGTCCAACATTTATATGACAATCTATTATTGATATTGAAGAAGGCAGGAGTTGAAATAATAGAGTCTACAAAAATGTCCATTCTGTTTTAATCACAAACAAAACGTTATAAATCTTACATATGGAGACAATATTACCATTACTACTAACAGATTCACCTCATGGTATTTCAGTGAGCACTGTCTTGTCTAAAATGTGCTGAAATTACTATCACATATTTTGTTGTATTCCATATATTCCTGCTGTGTATAAATAATGCTTTAAACATGTTTACATGCTAATTTGTAGTTAGTTCTTTCCATACTATATGCCAGTAAATAGATTACAATACACTTCATAATGCACCATTTTGATGCTAGTTATAAATAATAGTTTTAGGGCGTATGTGTAGACTTGCGCCTTTGGTACTTGAGTTCACCCTACCATCTCGCCCATCATTTTACCCAGCAGCACACTGATTTTGTAAAGTCATAAAAACTTTTCCAAAGGGTTATCCAAGAGCTCAGTCAGATATTACCGAGTTGACTCTTGGTCAGTCGCAAGTGAACCTTTGGCAAGTACAAAGTGTGTTGACAAACAAGTATCCTTTTATGTTTGAAACAGGTTCACAATTGAACTGCCCAGCCCACTGCCTTTCCATTGTCTTCAGCATGATGTTAGTTAATCACAACCAATTACCCCTGCTGCCACATCAAGGAGTTGTCCTAATCTTTACCCCAAGGCTACATTGTTCCTTTCCTGCTGACAGGGAGTTGGCAGGTAGCCACCCTGCCATTGTTTACCCATGCCAATTAAAGCACCAGGCTAGCATCTAGTCAGTTATGTACATAAGGGGGCAACACAGCGGTTGCCAAGGCAACAGGGTTACTTCTCCCTGATATAAGGTAGGGGTGAGTTGGAAGGGGTTGGTTGAAGTAGTGTCTTGGTTGCAGGTGACTGACCTATGAGCTGGTGAAGACCAACGAAACAATGACCTAGTGAGTGTTGGGATGTACAACACAGGCAGACGGGAAAGACAACAACGTACAGTCTGAGAAGACAACACAGGGTTAGAACAACCCACCTCTCATGAATAGTAAGTGCTCGTTTGTCTCTGGAAAATCCTTTTTTGCTGGTTTTGTGTTGCTGGAGTGATTTTTTTAAGGCAGCATTGGTCATCTGTCATTGGCTATTGAAGCAGACCTATGCCAAGGTCAGAGGTCAGTTAGTTACTCAGGACTCCAGTTATTGTCTTGTATAATTTTGTTAGGAATTAAGTTAACATATCTATGCATGGCTTTATGCAGAATACAATTATGACCTTCGTACAATTATTGCCAATCACTCATGTTTTGGTGGACACATGGATGTTAACTGTTAAGCTAGTTTACAAACTTTCAGATGTGCCTGATGACCTGAAATGGGCTGTAAACACACATATGACACAATTTATACTCACTTTCTAGGCATAACTAACAATATCTATGGTTTTGGAAGACCTTTTAATTTTTTGCTCCTTCATTTTTTACCCGTCTATCTGCCGGTCCATATTCGTTTTTACCTGTCCTAATGACGGGTGGATGGGTCTCTACATAAAGCTATGTATCTATGCCACTAGGGATGACATTTGTTATATCTAGTGAGTGATTTTGAGCTAAATGCATTACTCACTGCTAACTGCAATATATCTTGGCCAATTCTGGACATCAGAAGTCCAACAAAGCTCAGTTGTGCTCTCTTACAATTACTGTAAGATGAATTCATTATAGTTTGACTTTGATGTAGAACTGTTATGAACCTCTTAACAGTTACAGCAATGAAAAGAATGCCATTGGTTTGTGTTGAAGTGTACATATTCACGTTTGCTACATAATTTACTGTTAAACCATTCATTTTGTGCACTAACAATGAATGTATACTGACTCACCATACAAATTCATATTGATCCAGACTTGTACAAATACTTTACCCTTCATATGGGGCAGAAGTTATGGTTCTATGGTTATTTAACACAGGCTAAGGCAGTCCTGGGTAACATGTATATGCTAGACACCAGAGTTGTGTACTGTTGAACTGCTATTTTTATACAATTTTTAAACCACATTTAAAATAACAACACTGGTATTCCATACTTTATGTTGCATCACAGAGTGATACTATATTTGAATCCTTTGAAAGCCAGGTTTCGACATATCGTGGCGTTCCCTTCTGTCCGAAAACTGTATGTCTGAACAGATGGTAGAAGTGAGACAGTGATGTCCCACCAAGCCACAGTGTGGCACCACCATTATGGCATCATACATTTCCTTGCATAGCTGTGGAATGCCTGTACTCGCTGTAGGGAATGACTGAAGAATCAGATTGTTGTTAAGCAGCACTTTTAACTAAACAGCTGTTCACACATTGTCGCTAGAGATATTGGTGTATTTTTACACCTTGCAGCACTTTTAACTAAACAACTGTTCACACATTGTCATTAGAGATATTGCTGTATTTTTACACCTTGCTGCAGGTTTAACTAAACAACTGTTCACACATTGTCACCAGAGATATTGCTGTATTTTTACGTTAAAATCGTGAAGCAAAATTTTACTTTTATCCATCATTGCTTCCTAGTTGATGCTTCTGTTTAGACAAACATCTTGTTGTTTCAGCAGTGGGTTAAACTCACCAGAAAAAAATATGGGTGTAGTATATAAGGGAACAATGCCACGTTTTGTGGAGTGACCAATTAAACGACCATGTTTAAAGACCTGTATTATTTTGCAATCTCGTCTGCATGAACCTTTTTATGACTCCAATTCAACGTCTTCATCACCATTTTATGCACTTCGTTTGGGGTTTATTTGGAGATGATAATACTTTATAAATCAAATACGGTAAATGAAGATGCTACTGCAAGCTGTGGATGATGTAGTGGACATCATTTCCAGAGTCACGGCTAGTGTGTTACTGAAATGACAGCATACTACAATTTGCCACCTAGTGTAATGAATGAGTTATGTGTGTCTTAAAGGTGCAATATTGCTTAGTGTTAGCACATAATTAATAATTACAGGAAAACAATGTTTTGTGTATCTCATACACTGCTTTTTAATGAACTCAGAAAAAATAGCCACTGTTTTATCAACACCAGTTTTCTTTTGACAGGTAGAAACAAATTACTCTATAAAATATGTGTATTTCATATAATTAAATATATATATTTTTAATAAAAAAAATTAGCATGATTACCAAGACAAATACAGGACTGTTATCGGTATGGGAATCACGTTGGACTTAACAGATGAACAGAAGAGCCACATAGAAGAACAATAATCTGTTTTTAATAAAGTCCGACTAGTTACACATTCGTCATACAAGCTATAATTATTAAATCCAGTCAGAATATTAGTCCAAAATGCCAGTGTTACAACTGAAAAGAAGACAATCGCAAAATGCAGTGTTTATATTCTGCTCGTACCTTTTATTTACTGTTTAGTTTACATTTTAAGACATTAATGACGCTGCAAGGCGCCATCAAGTTATGAATATGCTTTCTTGTTTTATGAAAATTTGGGGGCCAGTTATGAAAGATGACTCGCACTAATAATGGTAAAACCACTGCTTTGGTGTTCCCACAAAGAGAAAACCAAAGAATTGTTCCAGACCATAAGACTGGTAACAAGATTCGTTGCATCAATGACGCTGCATGTAAGGCTGGTAAATGTTTGTTAAAAACACATGTATTTTGTGGTATTTTGATCACTCTTCATGTGGACCATTGGAATTGGTCTGGAATTTGACACCAGAATTCGACAATGATGCTCTCTGTTATACTGCAGTAACCAGTGTTTGCATGACACAATAGGAGGGCCATATCTGGCTTGTGTCAATGTTATCCTGCCACAGATAATGTGACACGTCCTATCAGCGAATCTAGCCGTGAATCCACCATGTAACAGCTGTCCTTGGTCATCTATTACGTTATAGATTTTTACACCACTGCGTGTATATTCACGGAGTTACTGCAACGCTTTCAACTTAATCTGTCAATTTGCCGTCAATTGATAATGTTGGGGATGTCCGTTATTGGCTGCCTCAACGGCCGATTGTTTGGTGCATTGGCATTATAACGGTGTCGATATTGGCGTTTCCGAACGCAGTCCACTACAGGAAGCAAGATGTTTGACACATGCTAATTTGTAAACAGAAGTGTGACGTTGTAATAATGATTTTTTTACCAGGAAGCAATCAGTCATAATGTGTCTTCAAAAATACTTGAAGCTCCAGGAATTGATAAATCAATGTTGCTTGATCATAAATTATATATATTTTTATCTGAGTTTAAAGAGTCCTCAAAAGATACTCTGGGTTCTGTTAAAACGTCGTCAAAATACAACCATTTTCTTTTCTGATAATAAACCGCATTTAAACAATGAATAGTTTAATGCTGCTGTTAATTGGTACATAATATCCATGGCCTACTTTATCGTAGTATTAGTAATTATGGCAAGGTCTTAACACTGGCTTTGATAAATAAAAAATTATGTATTATTTAACAATTTATATTAAATTTCAGATTTTTTAATTTTGGGGTAATTTTACCATGACAAGATGCATGTGATTATCAGCTTAATTTGATTTCATATAAAGTTTGATTTGCTTTTAATTTGAAAGCTTTCTAATACATAATGTATGCCACCATGCCCTAGTGCCACATCACAGATTAAAATGTAATGGGAAAATTGGCAAAGTTAAATAGGTGAAAATATTAGAGGGTAGAAAAGATCTAAGTGTAGAAAATCAGAAAGTTTGCACTTCCATTTTTTCTATCGTATAACACAAGTCAGCAAAATAGAGATAAAGAACTATAATTAATATTTGTATAGTTTTTATTAATGTATAGGGAAATGTCTAAAATGAACATTGCTAATGTTTTGTAATGATCAGTTATAAATTATTCCAGAAATAAGTTCAATAAATATCAATAATATTTTATATTTCTGCTCAATGTGTATTGTCAGGCACAGTGGAATTGCCCTGATACATTTATGTAACTTTTTCGTAAACATCTATTCAGTCAACATTACTAACTACCATCAGTAGTACTCTGTTGTTATTAGTTTCATTACACACATGAATCGGGGTTCACTTAACTCTCCCTCCCCTTCCCGCCTTCCCCAACCAGTTTAGCAGCTGCCACCCAATGGCCAAGTTGACTGGGGAATAGCATTTGGTTGCTAGGTAACCTCTTGATGCTGTTATCTCCTTGGCAACGTGGCTGAGCTGGCTGCAGCAGCTGTCTCTGGTTGTGTATGGGACAGCAGAAGACTGAGACAGCTACTGCGGACAGTGTCAGGTTCCCAGCCCCCAGTCAACCATGAGACACAGGCACTGGAAAGTGTAGAGGTCAGTATTTTACCCGGTCTCTTTTATGGCACTGGGGTCATACAAGTTGTTGAATTGTAAACCCATTTGAAGGCAGTTGTAGGGTTCCTAAGTAGCACTAAGTGCATAGGCTATGACTGTCCCGTGACTGGTAATGGTGGCATGGTTAGCAAAGATTCGTGCTGTTTCACTTAAAGCTAATGAGTTTCTTCTACAGGATTATTCATTAAACCAGACATCAATCATTGTAATGCTGTCTTGTGAGCAGTCATTGTTTTGTGTTGTGACACCCAGAGGAATCTGATACTGAAATCTTTAAAAAGGAACCAATAATGTTTTAATCTACGATTATTGTTGGCTGAAATAAGTGGAGTTATTAGTGAAAAATTAAACAGTCTAGGCCCATTATAATTCACAAACCTGTACAATGGGCTCCTGGATTGACCTAGTGTATTTACAATGATGGAGCATAGTAACACATAAGGTAAAACATGACTAATTGTTACAGGCTCGAGCAACAACTAGCATAGTTTTATAACACTTAGATACAGGGCCCTATGCAGGATAACATTGTTGCCAGGCACGATGTTTTTGGTGGACACATGGATGTTAACTTGATACATACATGCTTGTTGATACATGCTTTATGAGCTGAAATAAACTAGAAACACACATGTGACACCCATTTTCAAGGCATAACTGACAATATATATGATATTTTTAAAGACTGCTGCTTCTTTTTTACCCATACATCGATATGACTACCCATCCACAACAGGTTTTACCTGTCCAAGTGACAGCAGTCAGGGTGGACGGGGTAAAGGGGTAAAGGGGTAAAGCTATGGTTAGATATGACAGACAGAAGTTGTTACTGCATTGGATCCTTGATAATTTTTTTTACTACAGTGCAAGTACAAAATCTGTACCAAAAAAACAAGACCACAAGCCATTTAAAATGACCCCTTCGTCTCTATTTCATCACATTTGTTAATTATTATGATGACTACGGAGTGAAAAGTTGTAGGAAAGCTGTTCTGGGTCCACTGGTTTTTATAGTTGACTAGGACTCTTTGTATTCAAGTGTAGATTATTGTCCTGTGAGTAGAGTATTTTGTTTATCATGCAGCTGGTATTGTGATATTACTGAGGACAGTTTCACAAAGGGACATCAGCCACATGAAATATTTCAACGTTCTGTGTCATTTTAAATATGACAAAAAATTAATTCCGTTTTGGCAATGGATAACCTTTTGATATTGCCATGTTGTTACTAATAATCTGATGTTTGTTTTGAGGCAGTAATCCTGACATAGTGTTAGATGCAGAAAAAACGTACGCTTGATAGCTAGCAGGAGATTTTGAAAACTTGGTTTAGAGTTTAGCTGAATGTACATCTACATACGTGTGTGCTGCTACCAGTTATTGTCACAGCGACAGAACATCAGAAGTGTAGGAATTGAGGTGAGGCGAGGTGAGGTGAGTATGGGTAGGTGAGGATGGGTTGGTGGGTAGGTGAGGAAGGGTTGGTGGGTAGGTGAGGAAGGGTTGGTGGGTAGGTGAGGAAGGGTTGGTGGGTAGGTGAGGAAGGGTTGGTGGGTAGGTGAGGATGGGTTGGTGGGTAGGTGAGGATGGGTTGGTGGGTAGGTGAGGATGGGTTGGTGGGTAGGTGAGGATGGGTTGGTGGGTAGGTGAGGAAGGGTTGGTGGGTAGGTGAGGAAGGGTTGGTGGGTAGGTGAGGAAGGGTTGGTGGGTAGGTGAGGAAGGGTTGGTGGGTAGGTGAGGATGGGTTGGTGGGTAGGTGAGGATGGGTTGGTGGGTAGGTGAGGAAGGGTTGGTGGGTAGGTGAGGAAGGGTTGGTGGGTAGGTGAGGATGGGTTGGTGGGTAGGTGAGGAAGGGTTGGTGGGTAGGTGAGGATGGGTTGGTGGGTAGGTGAGGAAGGGTTGGTGGGTAGGTGAGGAAGGGTTGGTGGGTAGGTGAGGAAGGGTTGGTGGGTAGGTGAGGATGGGTTGGTGGGTAGGTGAGGAAGGGTTGGTGGGTAGGTGAGGAAGGGTTGGTGGGTAGGTGAGGAAGGGTTGGTGGGTAGGTGAGGAAGGGTTGGTGGGTAGGTGAGGATGGGTTGGTGGGTAGGTGAGGAAGGATTGGTGGGTAGGTGAGGAAGGGTTGGTGGGTAGGTGAGGATGGGTTGGTGGGTAGGTGAGGAAGGATTGGTGGGTAGGTGAGGAAGGGTTGGTGGGTAGGTGAGGAAGGATTGGTGGGTAGGTGAGGATGGGTTGGTGGGTAGGTGAGGAAGGATTGGTGGGTAGGTGAGGATGGGTTGGTGGGTAGGTGAGGATGGGTTGGTGGGTAGGTGAGGAAGGGTTGGTGGGTAGGTGAGGAAGGGTTGGTGGGTAGGTGAGGATGGGTTGGTGGGTAGGTGAGGAAGGATTGGTGGGTAGGTGAGGAAGGGTTGGTGGGTAGGTGAGGATGGGTTGGTGGGTAGGTGAGGAAGGATTGGTGGGTAGGTGAGGAAGGGTTGGTGGGTAGGTGAGGAAGGGATGGTGGGTAGGTGAGGAAGGGTTGGTGGGTAGGTGAGGAAGGGTTGGTGGGTAGGTGAGGAAGGGTTGGTGGGTAGGTGAGGAAGGGTTGGTGGGTAGGTGAGGAAGGGATGGTGGGTAGGTGAGGAAGGGTTGGTGGGTAGGTGAGGAAGGGTTGGTGGGTAGGTGAGGAAGGGTTGGTGGGTAGGTGAGGAAGGGATGGTGGGTAGGTGAGGAAGGGTTGGTGGGTAGGTGAGGAAGGGTTGGTGGGTAGGTGAGGATGGGTTGGTGGGTAGGTGAGGAAGGGTTGGTGGGTAGGTGAGGATGGGTTGGTGGGTAGGTGAGGAAGGGTTGGTGGGTAGGTGAGGAAGGGTTGGTGGGTAGGTGAGGAAGGGTTGGTGGGTAGGTGAGGAAGGGTTGGTGGGTAGGTGAGGAAGGGTTGGTGGGTAGGTGAGGAAGGGTTGGTGGGTAGGTGAGGAAGGGTTGGTGGGTAGGTGAGGAAGGGTTGGTGGGTAGGTGAGGAAGGGTTGGTGGGTAGGTGAGGAAGGGTTGGTGGGTAGGTGAGGAAGGATTGGTGGGTAGGTGAGGAAGGGTTGGTGGGTAGGTGAGGAAGGGTTGGTGAGTAGGTGAGGAAGGGTTGGTGGGTAGGTGAGGAAGGGTTGGTGGGTAGGTGAGGAAGGGTTGGTGGGTAGGTGAGGAAGGGTTGGTGGGTAGGTGAGGAAGGGTTGGTGGGTAGGTGAGGAAGGGATGGTGGGTAGGTGAGGAAGGGTTGGTGGGTAGGTGAGGAAGGGTTGGTGGGTAGGTGAGGAAGGGTTGGTGGGTAGGTGAGGAAGGGTTGGTGGGTAGGTGAGGAAGGGATGGTGGGTAGGTGAGGAAGGGTTGGTGGGTAGGTGAGGAAGGGTTGGTGGGTAGGTGAGGAAGGGTTGGTGGGTAGGTGAGGAAGGGATGGTGGGTAGGTGAGGAAGGGTTGGTGGGTAGGTGAGGAAGGGTTGGTGGGTAGGTGAGGAAGGGTTGGTGGGTAGGTGAGGAAGGGTTGGTGGGTAGGTGAGGAAGGGTTGGTGGGTAGGTGAGGAAGGGTTGGTGGGTAGGTGAGGAAGGGTTGGTGGGTAGGTGAGGAAGGGATGGTGGGTAGGTGAGGAAGGGTTGGTGGGTAGGTGAGGAAGGGTTGGTGGGTAGGTGAGGAAGGGTTGGTGGGTAGGTGAGGAAGGGTTGGTGGGTAGGTGAGGAAGGGTTGGTGGGTAGGTGAGGAAGGGTTGGTGGGTAGGTGAGGAAGGGTTGGTGGGTAGGTGAGGAAGGGTTGGTGGGTAGGTGAGGAAGGGTTGGTGGGTAGGTGAGGAAGGGTTGGTGGGTAGGTGAGGAAGGGTTGGTGGGTAGGTGAGGAAGGGTTGGTGGGTAGGTGAGGAAGGGTTGGTGGGTAGGTGAGGAAGGGATGGTGGGTAGGTGAGGAAGGGTTGGTGGGTAGGTGAGGAAGGGATGGTGGGTAGGTGAGGAAGGGATGGTGGGTAGGTGAGGAAGGGTTGGTGGGTAGGTGAGGAAGGGTTGGTGGGTAGGTGAGGAAGGGTTGGTGGGTAGGTGAGGAAGGGTTGGTGGGTAGGTGAGGAAGGATTGGTGGGTAGGTGAGGAAGGATTGGTGGGTAGGTGAGGAAGGGTTGGTGGGTAGGTGAGGAAGGGTTGGTGGGTAGGTGAGGAAGGGTTGGTGGGTAGGTGAGGAAGGGTTGGTGGGTAGGTGAGGAAGGATTGGTGGGTAGGTGAGGAAGGGTTGGTGGGTAGGTGAGGAAGGGTTGGTGGGTAGGTGAGGAAGGATTGGTGGGTAGGTGAGGAAGGGTTGGTGGGTAGGTGAGGAAGGGTTGGTGGGTAGGTGAGGAAGGGTTGGTGGGTAGGTGAGGAAGGGTTGGTGGGTAGGTGAGGAAGGGTTGGTGGGTAGGTGAGGAAGGGTTGGTGGGTAGGTGAGGAAGGGTTGGTGGGTAGGTGAGGAAGGGTTGGTGGGTAGGTGAGGAAGGATTGGTGGGTAGGTGAGGAAGGGTTGGTGGGTAGGTGAGGAAGGATTGGTGGGTAGGTGAGGAAGGGCTGGTGGGTAGGTGAGGAAGGATTGGTGGGTAGGTGAGGAAGGGTTGGTGGGTAGGTGAGGAAGGGTTGGTGGGTAGGTGAGGAAGGGTTGGTGGGTAGGTGAGGAAGGGTTGGTGGGTAGGTGAGGAAGGATTGGTGGGTAGGTGAGGAAGGGTTGGTGGGTAGGTGAGGAAGGATTGGTGGGTAGGTGAGGAAGGGTTGGTGGGTAGGTGAAGAAGGGTTGGTGAGGAAGGGTTGGTGTGTAGGTGAGGAAGGATTGGTGGGTAGGTGAGGAAGGGTTGGTGTGTAGGTGAGGAAGGATTGGTGGGTAGGTGAGGAAGGATTGGTGGGTAGGTGAGGAAGGATTGGTGTGTAGGTGAGGAAGGATTGGTGGGTAGGTGAGGAAGGGTTGGTGTGTAGGTGAGGAAGGATTGGTGGGTAGGTGAGGAAGGGTTGGTGTGTAGGTGAGGAAGGATTGGTGGGTAGGTGAGGAAGGATTGGTGGGTAGGTGAGGAAGGATTGGTGGGTAGGTGAGGAAGGATTGGTGGGTAGGTGAGGAAGGATTGGTGGGTAGGTGAGGAAGGATTGGTGGGTAGGTGAGGAAGGGCTGGCTGGCTGGCTGGCTGGTGTGCCAAGTTGCATGTGACTGACTGTGACTGCTGAGAGCTCCAATGAACATGGAGCAGACATCTGTCACTGAGCCAGCTGTGAACGGAGGCCAGTCACACTCACAGTGTAGGTTGATGTCTCCATTTCTCACACCTCTCCACCACTACACTGGCACACTGCTAAAACAGGAATCAATAGTACTCTGGCTGCATCAGTGGGATGCAAATCCCTCCCTGCTCCCTTCCTCTCCCTGTCCTTCCCACTGCATTGATTAGAATCCCCTTGGGACACATCATTCTGTGAACCTATATCAATCTGTTCCTGCAGTCGCTGTCGCTTTACACGTTGCCGTGGCGACGGAATTTGGGTCGTGTTTACGCCGAGCTTGTCCGCACGGGTTTTTGTTGGCACATAGATTACACGTTTCCATGGCGACAGAGTTGGCGTTTGCGCTGTGGATGGACTCTGGCAGGACCGGGAGTGTCGCTGGTTGATAACGATGGTTTGGGTTTCCTCGGTCAGCGCTGACATAAACACGAGTAGTTTGTGGGAGAACTCGGTGTCCGGGAGGAATCCTGGGAATGTCTAGGATTTCGATGGTGAGACATTCCCTGGTGCTATGTGGTACGAAAACGTACACATTTTTAGAAATGTAAGTTCTAGTTTTTCAAGTGAATCTGCTCCACTGGATGGAGCAAATACACACAGCCTGTGATCTTAATTACTAGTAGTATAAATGTCAGCGCCCTAGGGGTCTAGGGCACTTACTAGTGCCCTAGGGGTCTAGGGTACTTGCCCTCCTGACCACTTTACCCAGATACCTACTCCCAACCTCCCAGATACCTCCTCCCAAATGAATAGCCATAGTTCCCCCTTTATTTCCTAATGCATACATACAACTGAAGCTGAATGTATAATTTTTTTTACAACATTTCTGATTCATGGTGTATATTATGTATTCATTACATTAGTAATGTTAAAATTATATTTTTGTCATAGTAATTATAGTGCCCCAAACAATGAACCATGTTAATTTTACCATCGGAGAGCATAGGACTCTCCATCAGAGAGCCTCATGGAGACATAAACGTCATCTTTGGCGCTAGAAGGAATGCACAAACCACGGGTGTCAGCTATCAGGAAATGTAAAACGTTCTGCATTGAGTTGTCCGCTGGAGTCAGGTTGGTGTCTGACTGGACTGGTACATCAGAAGCAAGCGTAATTACTCCCTTCAAGGGTTCTGTCTGTCTGCTCCAGGCTCGTCATTTACATTGTTATGCTAATTACCACTTATGCGGCTTTGTGTATTGCACATGCAATCGATGATGTAATTGGTCATTTTAGTGGCTGTTGGCACTTTTGTGTTTCCACCAGGTTTCCGGTCCGCAGATGGTTTTCACATTTTGTTTGTTGTACGTTTTCTGAATTACTATAGATAGATAAGAGGGCAAGACCTCAGTGCAGTGCTGGTATTTGTTGTCTGTGTGTGTATTCATTTTGTCACCCAAGGCTGTGTACCTGACCTAACAACAGTTGGTATGGTGACATTGTTTCTCTCGAAGAAACGGTTTATTAACTGACGAACATCATTATGTTATTTTTTCAGCTTCTTACCAATAATATTATTTTAATGGTATAAATATGTGTTAAAAATTTCACTTTAAATTACACATGCACACATGCGTAACGCATGTTTACATTTGATATGGGTAAGACAGGGAGCAGGGCTTTATGCAGGACCCAATTATTACCAGTTACACATGTTTTGGTGGACACATGGATGTTAACTGTTAAGTCAGTTTATAAACTTTAAAATGTATCTGATGACCTGAAATTGACTTAATTTCTAAGGCATAACTGGAACACTTTTTTTTGCTCCTTCAATTTTTTATTCATCCACCCATATTTCTACCCGTCCACAACGGTTTTTGCCCATCCAAATGATGGGTGGACGGGTCTCTGCATGAAGCCATGACAAGGAGGGTTATGTGGAGCTCTAGGAACAATAATGCTAGAAAGCACTAATTTTGAACATCACTAGTCATGATGCTTGTTGAAAATGTGCTTACCAGTAATAAATAACATACAGTTGTATATTTAAATTTTAAACATAAGCTATTTTGGTACAAAAGTATTATTGAAAAGAAGACTGAACTAGCTCTGTTGGCAACAGTGAAAGACACAAAAGCTATGCTTAAGGAAAGCACCATTTTATAATTTAATTAATTTATTATAGTTTGTCAAGATTTGGTTACTTTGAGAGGTTTGTGGGAAAAGTTGTAATACCCTACTAACCCCGTTAATGTGAAACTAATATAAAAACTTATGTCCATGTCAGTATATATGAATAGCTTTACCGAGGTGCAGTAACACTGACGCCAATTTAACGTAGTACTAACAGTTTTATAATAGTAATGCTAAGTCAACAGTCGTTCATTTTAGTTCTGATACGAAAAACCAAACCAGACTACTGCTAACTATTGTACGATAGTACGTGAAAATTGGTTTTTTTTTGCCGCAATAAATCTCTTCAGTTGTAATGAAGTCCCCTGATGAGATGCGACTTAGGAAGATTGTCCATCTGACCGTGCGCTCACCTAATCCTACCGGCGCGCATGTGGTGCTGTTAACACTGTTCAAACCGCCTAGTTGCAGCCACCATTAATAATGCACGTCTGATTGGCTGTCGTCGGTCATGTGACGTTGCGCGTGATGAGCGCTGCACTGTGGATAGGTGGCGACATAATTAGTCGGATGATGTCACAGAAACAAACAGCCATCTATGGAGCCACTGGCCGCCAGCGCTTACTGGTTTGGCGTGCCCGTTGCCATGGTAACGTGACCACGCTGCTCGCATGTTAAGTGAAAAGATTACTGCAAATGTGGTCGATGCGTTGCTTCTCCCTCGATGGACGGTGAGACGGAAGAGGGGTGTGAGGAGATTTGGGGATCTGTGTGTCGTGTAACTATACTGTGGACAAGGCAGAGGAACCTTGCTGGCAACAATGATGGTACGTTGTGTGCTTGTGGCATTGTTTTCTGTCTGGTTGTCACAAAGGTCACATGACGACTGGTGATGATCACGCCTGTTGCCTCTGCTGGACCTGACACCTGTTGGAGGCCCGAGTCGTACATACAGTGTACACTTTGCCAGGAGGCTTATCTGTCGCGTTTGTTTTTTGTGAGTCTGACTTTTTGTTCAGAAGTGTGACCTGTTTTGTTTACAGGTCTAACGTTTCTAGTCAGTGAGTCAAGTTTCAATATTACTTGTTTATGAATGACTCAAATCTTGTTATGAGTCGGACACTTCTTATCCATAAATTGAGCCTTTCTTGTTACTGAATGTGACATTTCTGTTCCTGAATAATTTTCTTCTGATTGATGAGTCGGGCAATTACCGTTCGTGAACACTCAGTATTTCTTGTTTCTTATATTGTTTTGAATGAAATTTTCATTCTTGCTCATGGAGGAGGTTTTATCATGATTTGGCTTATATTTATAAACTAGGCTCTTACAGCTCTGATATTGATGCTTGTTTTTTTCAGATTAATGCATGTTTTCATGTATTGGGGGTTAAAGACATGCAACGATCAGGTCTTTGAAAAAAACGCACACTGTTTATTTTTGCAATGAAGTTATATGTGTTAAACTAGTCATCTACAGATAATAGTATCCATTGAAAATGTTATTACTCTGAATACTTGTTCTGTATGCAGTTCTAAGATGATAATTTTCATTTCTGAATTATGTCTCTTATTAGTTACTTAAATTGGAAATGCATGGATTCTAGTATGTCCACCATTGTACCAAACGTAATAATTATGTTGGTCTGGTACCTGTTGAAAGTAATTTGGTATTTGGTTCCTGTTATTTACAATGCATTACTGTTGGTATTTTACATTCTGCAACTTTAATGTGACATTTCCTATTGATCATTACTCCGACTGAGTCAGTGGAAGGCTACGCCATTAAATCACCTTTCAGATGTCTTTATTGGACGGCTGGATAAACATGTCGCATTACCAATAGGACATTTGACAGAATACAGGGTTGTCTGAAATAGCCAGCATGGTGCCAACCACTGGCCAGCTGTTACACTGGAAGCAGGTGGCGGCAGTCGGTTGTCATGGCAACCGAATACACCAGTGAACGCTGGCATGAGCTGATGCTACATAATTTCGCATAGGCCACTCCAGGTCAGAGGAGAATGAGGCATTTCCGGGGCTGGTGCCTGGGAGGTGTAGCTCCTTGGGGATTAGATTAGTATGGATCTCTCTATAGGAGGAACCATCCTGATCCGTTGTCAATCAGACTGTCGCTGCGATTATTTGATTAGTGTCACCAAATTTTTGGTGTCATGGTGATGTTTGCTAGTGTTGACAAATATTTTTCCTGTTGCTCGTGTGCCCATTGTGTCCAATGTAATTAGATGACCTTTTTGATCAGCCGTTGATAAAAAGGCCCGTGATATGTTCGCCGTGTACTGCTGGAAACTGTGAAGTCTGATGTTGATACATGTATCCATTAAAGCACTTAGTTGTTGATTAAGCACACATCAGACGTAATGCATTGATTAAAGGTGACGTTCTGTTTCATAATTAATTTTGTGGTACTAATGGTTCACCGAAACAGCAGGCCTTGACCGCATGCGACTAAAAGCCAACATCATCGTCACATTAATATTACATAAATGTTGTCACATTTACTAGACACCAGTCTGCTATACACTGGTGCTGGCATCATATGACCAAAGTGGAAGAGTTTTCAAGTTGCAAGCCTTCCAGTAGGAGGAGTTGTTGTAAAACGGATCTGGGGCCTTATTGCTGGAAAGTTGTTACTGCAATTAACGTTTGATTAAACTGTTGCCACATTACAAAGACGTCCATATTGGGAGCTGCCCTCAAGAGTTTGCCTGTAATTGGCTTTGGTTTCCTGCAAGTATATCCTGCTGTAGGCTACTACTTAATATCGGCTCCTTGGGGTATAGAATTACACCTCCTCCAGTAACTGCTGTTTCTGGTTCGTTTGATAAATTAACAATGTATCTCACTCACAGCCTTTCTTGCCTGCTCATTTGTGTAGCTGAAGCAAAATGACAGTGGATGCAACTGGTGGTTCCACAATATTACAGAATACATATTTTAAGATGCGCACGTGGATGCGTAACATTAAAGGACCCTATCAATGTGATTAATACACTCAGATTGTCATGGTCGAGTAAATAATTTGAGAGCGAGTGTAAACTAATATCTCAGCGAAACATTGATTCTAGATGAAAGTGCGACAGTGAAAGCCAGGCGAAGGTAAAGTGAGGCCGTACAATCAAAGATGAGATAAATGGCCGGCGAGATAAATAACACAAACATTCTATTGATCATTGTTGAAGTATCGTGTTTGACACACTAAGTCCTCGCATCAATGGAGCGGCCGCCAGTGGCTGATCAGTGGTCGCTTACACCTTTCACATTCCTGTGCGGCCGTGCGTGACCGTGCGGCCGCGTGCGACCACAGACTTACACTTGCTCTGTGTGACTAGAACTTAAAGGTCTCTACAGGTGGTTGAGAGTCAACAGAGTGGTGTGCCACTGACAGTTCTAGACCTTATGTTTTGTTTATAAAGTGCTGCTAGTGGTTCAGTCTGGAGGTGATGAACAGTTATTGTCAACATACATTCTTTCAACAGAACTGTGACTCCTGTTAACAGTGTAAACATTTGCTTAACTCTGTTACAAAGCTGTCTGAATGGCATGACTCTGAGTGCTGATTTGCTTTGCCTATGTCTGCAGTGCATAATTCTGTGCAATCTAACGTATGATAAATTATTACTCCGAGGTATGTGAAATTTGTACTTTTATTCCAGATTGTACAATATGACACTGGTAAGGTTGTCATACCATAAGCTACTGGTTATAATAAATGGCCTCGTAATTTGTTGTATAATATTTGTTATATCACGCTGTTTATCGACTTTTTCCATTACCCTTGTGAAAACTAAATGTTGTGTCCACTAATTTGCTACAAAATCCACAAGGCAGCAGACTTTGGGTTCAGAGACATTTGTTTTGCAGATGTCATCTGAAGTGTCTGTATCTATTTGATATCGACAAATCCCAATGTTGTAATTTCTAGGTTTCCTCAAACGCTGAACGACGTGTCACAAGCATGACTTTATATCAACAGGTACATGCGTAACGTTTGAAAGTGAATTTCGTTTAATCCCAAGTTACACTAACCCTTGTTCTTTCCTCTTGTTTTACTAATTTTCACACAGGTTAACACCCTCCACCACCACCACCAGCCATCCACTCCCCCCCCACCAGCCATCCCCCCACTGTACCCTTTGGCCATGTCTGCCTCTGCTTACATAACACAAGGGTTTGTTGGTGGAGGAGTCTACGTTGCTATGGAGACGCATCAAGTGTCCCATAGACTAGCTTATGTGGCTGTGGTTATGACAGCTTGGTGACCCACTCTCGGCTGTGACAGGAGACGTCAGCCAGTGACCTGTGTCACCTCGCAGTGACAGGCCAGGCCAAGTTAGTCACTGGTTGAACGGCCTCGCTGATGTAAGCAGAGAACCATGTCCTTGTTAATTGGGACGGTGGTGTGACAATATGTGAATAAACTGCCAAGATTAACTATAATCTCTCTGGTCAGAATGTGTGTCACTTAGATCTATATTCTGCCGTCCAAACTCAGCAGAATGTGTAAAAGCCAGCCACTGGCTATTATTCATCATTGTGAGGCTGTTATGGCTTATGCATGTCACTATTTTTTTACGGAATTTTTTTAATGTAGTCGCTGGGTATAGTTTCTGAGAAGAACCAAACGGCACACAGCTGGAAAGTATGTGAGTAGCGGAAAGTACTATTAATTTTAGGATTTGTTTTTATAATGTAGAAAAGTATTGTAAAGTGGTGATTTTAAAAAATCATGCCAAATCTCATAAGTTTGACATAATGATATTTTTTGGTAAGAAATTAACTTACTTTGGAACGTAGCTTTTGAAACATACAATTTATTCCATATTGACATAAGCAGTTTGTTCACATGATTTGTTTGAAAGGTGTACAGTAATGTGCTATAGACACAGACGAAACCCTACATTACAAAGTCGGGTTGACGTGTAAGAGCACATGTAAAATGTGATTCCCAGGTTGTGGGCCCTGCTATGTACACAGTGTTGTTGTGATGCCCGAGTGATTGTTGTATTGGAGGAGCCAGGGTTAATGAGACCCTTGTGTCGCTGTCACTCATCTTGTTGTTTGACAGTCCTCCAAGTAACAGCTCACAGCCAGTGTCTCTGTCCATGGCTCTGTGTGTCCCAGTCAGATCACAACGTCGTCAAAAGGCCCTTTAAACCTACTCGGGATGCACGAAAAACCAGTCATGCGGGGAAGAATAACTTGGTGTGGCCCAATTGTTCAGCCCCCCTCCAGACTTGCAATTATTGAGTGTTGGCTGTCTGAAAGTGTAAGGCTTCACCCCTCCCCCCACCACCACCGCCACCCCACCACACTCAAGCTGAATGAGCCACTGCTGAAAATGAGGACACCCTGCTCAGGACTGCATGACAGCCTGCAGCCAGTAGCTTCGTTGCCATGGAAACAAGTTATCTCTGGCTTTGTCGGGAGTCCATTTTGAAAAGGAGTTGTACAGCAAGTTGCGAGAGCACGAGTTTGGCCCGGTTGGTTGTGAAAAAGAGAGATATTATGGCTGGTGAGTGGACATAACGATTGGCATTGGTGTAATGTAACTGTACTGGTGGCTGGGGAATCTGTTTGGCGCAGTTGACACGGCACGGGAGAAACTGTGGCCAAGTAAAAGTGTGTGCGTGGCCAGTGAAAGTTCACACCAGAGCATATTGTCCAATGGCTACGTGGTGGTGGTCAGTGATCATCTCTGGCCCCACACTGACCATTCTCTGGGGTTTAATTAAGCCACAGAGCTGTGGCTGTGGCTGGGGTTAGGTTGGGTGGAATTAAATAGTGTGTTGTGGGTTGTGTGAAGTTTTGAAAGGAAGTACCTCATTACGCTGGAGAGTAATGGCCGCTAATGGCTACTGCGCATGCATGGGCGTCCTACAACTACAGGGTTACATGTCTGAAGTTCACACAAGTTACTAATTATTAGTTTTAAGGTGTTTTTTTTATTAACTGGATGTTTGTTTTGATTAAAACGTCACCTAGGGTGTTTAAGTGGCATCAGCTGGAATTAAATGTTTAATGTCACCGCAGTACTATGGAATAACACTGTGGCAGAGACTGTAAATATTGACTTGGTTTATCTTGTCGTCCGGTTTCTTTGAAGACGGTGATCACACCTCAATCACACACTTGACTTGTGTAAGCTGAGGACATGTTAGTATTTTATTATCACATTATGAGCAGGAGTATTACCAGGAAGTGGCTCCTTGTTGTGATTTGTACTATGACTTAGTCAAACAAGTGGCATGAACATTGACTCCGCTATTTCTAAGTCATAATCAGACACTACATCTAACTGATTTTACTGTAGAAACCAATGTATCATTATCTTGATCGTGTTAAAGAGAACAGTAACATCTACTATTTTGTTAGATCCTTAAATGACTGTTTTGTTATTTTATAGTTGTTTAAGTGTATAAGTTAAATAAGGAATTAAATAGCATAATAAATAAATAGTTTTTAAAATGCTGTAAAAGAAGGGTGTTACCATTCGGATTTGGGTTTATGGTTATGACGATTGTTAGGATTACTTGCATGGAGTTTGTCATTATTTGAGGCTAAGTATAAGATATTTTAACCATTAATTATTAATGGATAATTTTTGTTATACTATTCAGAAACCAACACTGTAGCAATTTCCAGTTGACAGATCAGCGATTTATGTTTAGTATGGAACACAGTGGAAATAGCTGTATATGAAAAAGTTACTCTGGCTTTCTTGGTTTATCCTACATGAATTTGTGAACAGTGTTTATCAATTTACAAGTCATTTTGTCAGGTGTATGGTAAATATGAAGGCCTAACGACAGCTGAACCACATCTAACCTCCGTTTCGTTTCTCATCTGCAGATACTAAAGCGTGAAGCGCTTCCGCCGCGAGAAGACAAGCCATCCAATCAGCACTCCTATGATTGTTACCATGGCGCCCGCCCGTAACCTTGAAGAGAGCGACGCGTCGATGCGAGCACGCCTGGTCGAGAGTCTCAGTCAGAGTTTCCCCGGTAGCGCCCTCTCGAAGGCGCTGCACGGCATCATGGACGACTACGACTCTGCGAACGCCGCGGTTGCCGACGACAGCGACTGCAGCGACATGCTCAGCAGCAGTTGCTTCGCTGAGCTGCGATTGGACAAAGTGAAGATAGAGGAACTGGAGGCTGACGCTGCGGAGGATGAAGATGACGAGCTGACGAGTCTGGCGTGGCTGCAGGACGCAGACCTGCTGAAGAACATACACACGGAGGGGATCTACGACGACGCCGACGAGGGACAGAAGGAGAACGAGTTCGGAGGACATCACGGACACGCACACCCCCCGCACGTGCCCTACAACCCTCAGAAACACATCAACAGGTACGTGCCCTTAACCAGAAGTTATTTCTGCCATGTGGATGGGTGGGTGAGTTCTAAGATTTGGCACTGTTAGTTTATTTAGTGGCCACTGTTAATTTACCTACAGGTCAGTTGGTTCCATCTTATCAGTTGTTTTTACCCCTCTTGGCCAGTAACACATCCTTGCAAATATGTAGATAGATCGCAAGTTCAAGGACTTGAACGTAATTACGATTGTAGAACCATTGGGACTGAAATATTAACATTATTTATTGGCAGGTTGTCATTATTCACAGTTCCATGACTTCTCGCTAACAGGGAGACATTTAGTCTTTTCAGGGGTGACCGTTGTATGCAGATTACCCATTTTTTTTATTCTACAAACATTTGTTTTATAAAAGATAAAAATTATTATTAGATTAGGTGTTGAATTTAGTGATTCAGTAGTTGAAGTAAGCTTTAGATGATGTTCCATATATATATAGACAGTTTGGCTAAATTTATTACCATGGTGTGTATATATATATATATATATATATATATATATATAGTTTTAAAAGAATTTTATACATTAGTATAACAAGAAACAAGAAAAAATTGCTACAAATCTGCCATCGTCTCTCACTCGGTTTGAAATGAGCGTGATGTGCTGACCTCTGGTGTCTGTTTCAGCAAACCGCCATACTCGTTCAGCTGCCTCATCTTCATGGCGATCGAGGACTGCCCCACGAAGCGACTGCCGGTGAAGGACATTTACAACTGGATGGTCGCACATTTCCCCTACTTTGCGAACGCCCCAACGGGCTGGAAGAACTCTGTACGACACAACCTCTCGCTCAACAAGTGCTTCAAGAAAGTCGACAAAGACAAGGGTTCGGTGAGTAACAATTTTTGCCCCACCCAATGCTCTGATTGACAGGTTCTGGTGCCGCCCACATGTCTCTTTGATTGACATTTTGCAGTGTGTTGTCTTTTTGTGATGTGACATTCAAAGTTGTGCGATGTCTCGCCAACAATAAGACTGCTCTACTGCAGCAAACATTCCTGTATACAGTTATTGCTTAACTCATTTAACCTGACATTTTTGTTATGAAGGAATACCTGTGGGATCCGAATTTCGACAAAGTATGTCCATTCTTGATGACAATACATGGGGAAATCCACTGAACAGGCATACTATTTAGACTAATGTATAATTAAAGGTTTGTTATTAAAAGTTATGTTCTTATATAGCGCAGTATCCAATCCTCATTATTGCTTAAAGTGCTTTATACTTTATTTCCCTGGCAGACCTGTTCAATCAGACACTGTCTCACCTTCTCTGGGAAGCATCCAGCCATGTGCTACAATTAATGCGCGAAGGCTGCTCGTACACATATCCACCACTTGTCTATAGCCAGGTACTCATTTATACAGCTGAGTGAACTGGAGCAATGCAGAGTGAAACAACTTGCCCAAGGTTTTAACACCACAGCACAGGATTCGAACCTGGGTCCTCTTAGTCGCGAGTCCAAAGCTCTACCCCTGAGATATCCATATCCAGTTTCTTTGACTCAATGTCTTTCAATTCCAATTGTGGAATTGACGCAGAATTCAACTGATCAGTTCCAAATCATTTTGGAATTGACCCTATGCCTGTTCTTGATATGGAAGACCAGCTGCTGAAACATGTAATGTAATTTATACAGAGACGTTAGTAAGTTAGTTAACTGTCAACCATGAGACTAATACAGCATAGAAATAGATGGGTATCAGTAGGTTATCACTTACAAAGTATTTCTGACTGCTCATATTACTGATTTAGTATTACTGGTGTTTATTTCAATAAAAAAAATTGTATTAAAAATCAGTTTGATTTGTAAAAAAAAACTGAGATCGATTCTGCAGGGGCCATACATAAATTACATATACCCTGGTACTTAGCACACGTACACACATACATCAAACCACCAAAGGATAAGCTGTTGTCTTCTCTTTGTCATTTATTGGTGTCAATAAAAAGAAATATGTGATACTCAGAAGTCAGATATTCTTAAAATTTAGCACCTGATTTATTTAATTGTAACAAAATAATGGTATTAATTATATATTTATAAAGTATCAATAGTGTAACAATGTTTGGTTGTCTACAGTTTTTTTTCGTGCAAGAAATTAATATTTTAAAATCAATCCTTTTTAACGGTGATTATCAATAACACTTTGTAAGCCATAGTAATTTATCTGTAGGTAATTTCAACTGATTAGTAATACAAAACATTAAGTTATAAAAATATAAAAGACTGAAACATATAAAATATATTAACTATTTCATGTTAACATTTTAATGCCTCACATACTGGCAGGAAAATCTCGATAATCTCTGATGTGAACCTTTCCCCCCAACACTATTACTAGTGATTTCAAGAAGTGCAGCAGAGAGTAAATTATTTATTCAACCTTTCTTCACTCATAAGCTCTAGGGTGAGAGGACAACAGCCTGTAATGATCTGAATTGAAAGTGTGCTGACCAAGACAGGACAACACAATGATCGCGGGTGGTCTAGGGCCTCATAATTGCCCACTTTAATTATTGATGTCCTTGGTGTGAGCGAGTCACTGTTGATGTCGATTGTTCGTGCCGCTGACAATTTGTAAATGTGAATTGTTAATGCGGACGATTAGAGGTGTGTGGAAAGGCAGGCCAATGGCGCGGTGCTTACACATGTCATTACCGTTCACGCGCAGTCACGGCGCCACTGGATCTACGTGAATCCTGTGTGATGATGATATATGTAATATTAGTTGTCCAGTGAAAGTAAAAATATTTTATTGATACCAGTTAATAGCTGCATTGAGATGGGGTTACTCAGTAACATGAAATCTTAACGTGTAAAATAGGTTGTTAAAGCCGTCATTAATTGGCCATTTCGTCGTACATAACATTCCAATTTCAAGGACTGAAAATGTCTGGAAGTTTTTATTTATATACAATTTAATATTTAATTCATTCAAATTTCATTAATTAAATCAGAAAAAAATGCTTACAGGCGTGATATATTGGTTGTTTTCATTATTATAAATCACAGTCCAGAATTGAGGAAGTGGGACATTGGTATACTTCCAGGCATATTTATTGACCGTGTTTCTTTAGGAACACTGCCGTAAGCCTCCAGAATGTTGGATGGGACGAGTCTGATGTTGTATGCACCAAGGCAGTGTTCTATTGGCCAGTGGCGGGGAAAAATCAATGTGTTGCGATCCGCATCCTGCCTGTCGCCACTGCCCACATCGTTTTCTTGTCTCGTCCCACAGTTGTCAGTTTCCATGGCAACGCACTGATTCAGTTTGCCAGCTTACCGTGGGCTGCCATTTTGGAGACGATAGTGTTAGTAGCTGTATACTGTGCATCAGTGAATTTGTACTATATGTTCATAATCTCTACCTCCTGCTCGCCATCCCATTTCAGCCAACATAAATTATACATCTTCCACTCTCCCTTCAACTGTCAACAGTCACATTTCTTTCCTAGCCCCACTTTTGCTTTGTCATACTTCTCCTTAAACCATCTGTTTTGCAGTAGTCTCCCATATATTCAATTGCCTTCCCTTCATCTACCTCCCGTTCAGCTACCTCCCCTTCATCTCCTTCCCCTTCATCTACCTCCCCTTCATCTACCTCCCCTTCATCTACCTCCCCTTCATCTACCTCCCTTTCATCTACCTCCCCTTCATCTACCTCCATTTCATCTACCTCCCCTTCATCTACCTCCCTTTCATCTACCTCCCCTTCATCTACCTCCCCTTCATCTACCTCCCCTTCATCTACCTCCCAGTCATCTACCTCTCTTCGTCTCCCTCCCCTTCATCTGCCTCCCCTTCATCTACCTCCCCTTCATCTACCTCCCTTTGTCTCCCTCCCCTTCATCTGCCTCCCCTTCATCTACCTCCCCTTCATCTACCTCCCTTTGTCTCCCTCCCCTTCATCTACCTCCCCTTCATCTACCTCCATTTCATCTACCTCCCCTTCATCTACCTCCCCTTCATCTACCTCCCTTTCATCTACCTCCCTTTCATCTACCTCCCCTTCATCTACCTCCCTTTGTCTCCCTCCCCTTCATCTACCTCCCATTTATCTACCTCCCCTTCATCTACCTCCATTTCATCTACATCCCCTTCATCTACCTCCCTTTCATCTACCTCCCCTTCATCTACCTCCCCTTCATCTACCTCCCCTTCATCTACCTCCCCTTCATCTACCTCCCCTTCATCTACCTCCCCTTCATCTACCTCCCCTTCATCTACCTCCCAGTTATCTCCCTCCCCTTCATCTACCTCCCAGTCATCTACCTCCCTTCGTCTCCCTCCCCTTCATCTCCCTCCCCTTCATCTACATACCTTCGTTTCCCTCCTTTTCATCTCCCTCCCCTTCATCTACCTTCTATCATCTCCAGTCACTTACTCTCCCACCCCTTCACTCTCCCTCCAGTCATCTTAATTTCTCCCCCATCTTTCACCTTCCATTGTATTAATTTTATCACCTTTATATATCCCTGCAACCTTAATCCTTATATAACCTCCCTCCCTACACACCTCCCATCTTATCATCTCCCTAACAATAATCCTCATCTTCTCCCTCTACCTCCCATCCCTTTCCCAGTCTGCTACCTCCATTCATCAAGTGTTTTCTCTCACCTCCTCCCGCCATCATTTCACCTCCCAGTCATATTTTCTACCAACAACCTACATATACAATTTGCCTTACAATTTAGACTGTTTTTCTTCCACCAACGTGCCCCGTCCCTGCCTCTATCCCTCCTATCCCACTCTGGCCTCCTCCTCTCTAGCGTCCTTCACTCAGTCCCCTTCACGCCATCCTCCCTCTATTCTACCCCTTTGTCCACCCTACCTCCTGTCCATCATCGCTACCTCTGCCTTCCTCATCATCAATTCCTCTAGTCACCATCCTACCACTCTCTCTGTCATCCCCTCTATCCTATCTCCCTCCATCTGTGCCACCTCCCTGCCTCTTCCCACTCACCTCCCTCTTGTTAAGCCACTGTCACCGACTGAGTTTGTTTGCTTCAGAGTATCGGCAAGGGTTCGCTGTGGATGATTGACCCTGACTACCGCCCCAACCTGCTGCAGGCCCTGCGTAAGACGCCCTACCACCCCTACCACCAACTACAGATGCTGTCTGCCACCTCGCCCACCACAAACTTCACCATGCTGCCCAGGTCAGTGTCTGCCTTCTCAACCCTTCACTCTGGGGACACAGCTGATTGGGACATCTCTAGTTAACAATCTTTACAGGCTTGTTCAAGACCCAATTCTTAGTTTATCACCAACATTTCCTCACTTTTCTTATTGTCACCACCATTTGTGGTCAGTGTTATAGTTATTACAATTGTGTGTGTCCGTCCGTCCGTCCGTCCGTCCGTCCGTCCGTCCGTCCGTCCATTTGTTCATGAATATAATTTTGGTATCAGTCAGTGTCATCAAATTCACCAGTGTCACCACTGTCACTAATGTAATCATTATCACGAATGGCATTGTCACAGTGACAGCCAACACACTGTCAGCTGTGTCATTATTCCTGTCATTTCTATCTAGTATCTATCACCCCACATCAGGACATTTGTCCTTTCTGTCCTGGGATGGCACCAGGACTGTCTGACCAAGGTCAACAGACACACATGTAACTAGAGCCTTCAGTGCCTCTGCTGTTGTGTCAGCTAATCAACACGTGTCCCTCCACTGTGACAGGACTGGTGACAGCCACTGAGACAGCAGGGACAGTGACTGGGTGGTAGTACAGAGCACTAAGACTGTAGTATTGATTGCTGTCAGAGTTCCATGATGGGACACTGCACTGTCTCACACCAAATGCTGTGTCCAACAACCACTGTGTTGTTGTCAACTGAAGATTCTGCCAGGGACGGATGACAGTCCCCGGTTATGGTTTTCGTAAGAAACGATCTTTGCTGCACTTGTTTGCAGCATCTGGCTTTAATTGTCACCGTGGGTCCACACTGTCTCACAGACTGAGACAGTCGCTTCCAACGGGACCCGGGTCATGCACTGCCTCCTGGTGTCGGCTGCTTGTTGTCATGGCAACCATGGTTAGAGGACATGTCATCCTTGGTGGTGTTTGTTTAGTACAGCAGCAGCTGGTTTGCCTCTAAGTGATAAGCTTCCTTCTTCTGTTGTTTTCTTAATCTCCCCATCTATTCCACCCCTCACAAGGTTGGACGTGGTGTTGTCATCGCCATCAAATATTCCCACATGTTGTTTTCAGTAGGAGTCTTACTGAACCCCTGCTCAAATTCCCCACTGGCATGTCAGCCTTTCCACTTCACTGTAACTTCTATAGAGATGTAGCTGGAATGTTCAGGTGAAGACTGGTGTAGTAACACAATCTTGTGTAGCTCCCATACAACTAGATACCACTGTGATCGTTGTGGATATAACATCAGAGCTGACAACTCCTGTGAGGCACTGAGGAACACAATGAGGAACACGCCCCACTTCTGATCTGTCCTCATTTGCTTTCTTGGCCTCAGATTTAGCAGTTGGCAGTGTATTTAAGAAAACTCATTGATAGGTATTTTAGCTTAGTGAAAATGTATGTCATTGGTCTGTGCTGACATAGCTTTATGCAGAGACCCGTCCACCTGTCATTAGGACGTGTAAAACCCGTTATAGACCTATAGAAATATCGGTGGATGGGTAATTGGGTACAGGAATGAAGGATCTAAAAGGTCTTCCAAAATCATAGATATTGTCAGTTACGCCTTGAAAATGGGTGTCACATGTGCGTGTTTCTAGTTTATTTCAGGTAATAAAACACGTCTCAATGGACTTGTATGTATATGAGTCGACATCATGTGTCCATCAAAAAATGTCCCTGTCTGTGCCTTATTGTATACATGTGAAATGCCGTCTTTGACCAACAGATGACAGGGTGCTGATGAGTGATGACACAACTAGGGGTATGTGGGTGAGCCCAGGGGGCGGTGTGTCACGTGTGTCTGGTGTCAGCACTGCATTGTGGGTGTTCTCTGCACTGTTCGGTCCAGACAACGACAGTTGTGCGCTGGCAACAGTTGTGTGCTGGCACAATTTTTCTTGCACAGTATTTGCAATGTTTTGTTAAAACGAGCAAAATGTCACTTTCTACAGTAATAACAGTATACACGTGTCCTGCATTTCAGGTGTCTAGTTTGCAGTCGATTGAAAGTGTGTACACTCAATTGTTCGATTACTACAAAAACTAGTTTATGCTGATGCTTAAATAGGTCTTTAAAATAAACCCAGCTTAAACATTCAATTATGTTTACCGTTTATCTATCTAAAGTGAGTAGAAGTTGTAACATTAACAGATATTTCAATTTACTGTTAACAATATCACAGGATTTATCTGGCAGAATATGACTACTTGTTAATCCCATTATTGGACTGCTGTTTTGGTATTAAGTACGTGTTGTTGGTGTTTTTCTTGTGCATCATTATCCATACCCAACTCCTAGGAGTGTGTTTGGGGAAGGTCCCACTCCTGAGATCCAAGTCTGCTAATTATCTCTGGACTGGAGCAGGGCTTGGTAATTTGATTGATGGCAATAGTAAAGTACTGGACTTAGGTCTCTGTGGACCCAATTACTGTAGCAGTCTGCTAACAAAGGGGTTTAGTAGTATTATACTTGTGGTTAGTCTGTATTGATTTCTTTTGAATTCAGGTTAGATTTCAGGTGATGATCAAGTTAGTAAGAATAAAACACCTGTTAGCTCTCAGAGTTGTAGATGAATAAGACTTAGTAATTACATGTATTTTAGATCATGGTTTGTGGCACTTAATCTGATAACACCACTGGTCAATTCAGTTGATGCCTTGCATAAATGGTTAGTCCTGAACAAACAGTGCTCATATGACTTCTATGATATGACGATCTTTTTTAGCATTACAATTTGTTAGTTAGTAAAAAAAATTGAATAAATTTATTGTGATAATCATGACTGGTTATTTTAATTTTCAAATAAAATAATAAATGGCTACAAACGACTGTGTGGAAATTGGACACTTTCTGGGTTGTGATCTACCTTTATTGGTAACTAAACCGATTTGCAGGAAATTGCTGCAAATGAAACTGGCTTTCTGGAATTATGTTCACCAAAGACAGAACAATTCATTAGAAATTAATTAACCTGCGTTTTCACTTGATAAACTAAAATGTAAGTCACGTCGAAGAAATAAAAATCAGTGTATTATAGTTACAAGATACACATTTGCGATAGTGTGATCCTCTCACTGCTATGTCTGGTATGCCACCTGAGAAACAGATCACTGGAGATATCGGATTTAGGTGCTTCAAATGTTACATTTTCTGTGAAATTACTACAAGAGCACCAGCAAATGCAGTCCCTGAGACCAGTGTCCACTCTGACCCAAACCCTGTCAGGTTTTGTGGGACATGGTCAGCCCCACTACATTAGATCACTCTGCACAGAGATACTCTCTGTGTGACTGGCCAAGTCGCCATAGCAACATGTAAATATGTGCAGCAGGGGGCAGTGGTCTGACTGGCTGCAGCAGCTGTTGTGTTGGCTGTCTGGCCTGGCACAGATAGGGCAGATGTTATCTGTGGGCCTGGTTTGGTTTGACACACTGCCCTGGCCCACTGGCATGGGGGCAGGTGTATAATGGCCAGTAAATACCACCTCGTTATGGGACCCCACAATCCTGGGCCAGACACTGACTGGGTCATGGTTTGCTTTTCCGTTGGTTTCCATGACAACTGAGTAACTGATATTTTGAAGCAGTGGGCATAAATAATGGATAATATAACCAAATAGACGGTGCCATGTTAGTAAGAACGTCTAGTGTAAAAGTACAAGAAGCTTTATTTAATGCCGATTTACGTGTGAAATGTCATAACATTGGCTCATCTGAGCTATTTTTCAGCAAACAAGAATAAAGCACAAGACAAAACATAAAAGCCCTAAGAAGCAATAAAATGTGACTTTGTTGATTTGAAGTACTCGGAAAATACAAGCTATGAGTTTACACCCTATTTATAACAATGTGCTAATTTGTTCAACTTGCATTGTTTTTATATTTTAGCCAGAAAATACGTGACTTTTACACTACATGACACAGGAGAGCTCTACTCTGATGCAACTCATTTAGATTTTGTAGTGTATTTAGTAATAAATAGTTTGGTGTTGATGATAACCTTAAAAAAATTCTATAATATAACTGACTGAACTGATGCACATCTTGAATATGATTCAGTGACGTAATACTGCTTTAAATGCTTCCCTTTAAGATGTGTTAATAATTGTGTTTCCAGTGGAGCCCGCCTGTTTCCGTGGACGAGCCAGGCCGGCAGTCTCAACTCTCCCTCGCCTCGTGAGTACACTTTGTAACACATGGTGGCGCCTCTAGTGCTCTCGTTCTCAAGTACACTTTGAAGTGGCTCCGTGTTTGTGTGATCGGATTAAAATAAGACAAACATATTTGAGCTCTATCTATGCTTAGTCAAATGGTCTGCATTTTAAATAACTCTGCTAGTGGTGGCTGTTTCAATAAACTGTATGACTACAGAGTAGTCTATGTAATTACACATTTTGGAGAAACATTTACCAGGCTGCCTAAATTTATGTTCAAGTTCAGTGTTCACTCTATGCCATTCCAATAGACAAAAGAAAACACCCCGATACAATGCCTTCGTTGTCTACCGTGACCATCTTCAGCATTCACTGTAATAACAAACCCACAAGTTAATTACTCTGATAGACAAAAGAAAATACCCCATACAATGCCTTCGTTGTTTACCGTGACCATCTTCAGCATTTACTGTAATAACAAACTTACGGGTTAATTACTCTGATAGAAGCTAGCAAGTTGGCATCTCTGCAACATTCATAACAGAACATTGATTTGGTTTGTTTCAGATTTGTTTCCATTCCTCAGTAAACGGTTAGCACAGTCAAAGTTTGAAACTGGTGAGTATCTACCAAGATAATCTATAATCTTTTGGATGATTGTTTCATGTCATCAATGAGAACTTTTGATTGGTTACTTTGACATTAGTAATATTACTTTAAAATAATATCTTTTGCACCTACAAAGCCTTGGAAACAAAGATAAGGTGCTAAAATGAATAAGTAATATGAATTTTTTGTTTTACTAATAATAATGTTTTCATTTTAGACACTGTATATATAGATATGAAGCAATAAGGACAACGATAGGTTATTGTTTCAATTGTTCTTTGATTGCTTGCACCATCACACAATTTTCATCCTATTTTAAAATACATGAAACAGTTATGCCTTATCAGCTTGTGAGTTCAGAACTTCAGATGCGTTTACGACTACACACCTGACGTAAGTGTGTTGTCTGTTTCAGAGTCGGACATTGACGTGGCCAACACACTGATGTCGCTCAAGCGGGGCCTGGAGAGTCGCCCCGCCCTCAAGTGTCAAAATGGATGGCCAAGGTCAAGGTCACCGTCACCACCCGAGTTCGGCTCTGAGCAGGACAAGCATTTGTTGCGGGAGAAACACAGGTGAGAAAACATGGAGGATGGACAGGGCAATAGAAGGGTGGGGGTGATGAGAGGAGTGGGGGTGATGAGAGGAGTGGGGGTGATGAGAGGAGAGGAGTGGGGGTGATGAGAGGAGAGGAGTGGGGGTGATGAGAGGAGAGGAGTGGGGGTGATGAGAGGAGAGGAGTGGGGGTGATGAAGGGGTTCAGGATGATGATGGGGTTATGAATGAGGCTTTGGGGTGATTGTTGTGTGATGAGTTGAACAGCGAACATTTGTTTCCTTGGTGATGTTTAATTGACTGATAACGTGTTCAGCTTGGATAGGTAAGAGACTGTATGACAACATTAGCATGTTTATCTCCTTCTGCTTTCCTTGTGTCATGCGATGTAAACGAATGCTTTCATTCCTGACCGAGTAGATATCATTGATGTAAGGGGCATGTTGGTGCACCATATCAACGTGGAATCAACCTCGACTAATCTATAGCTTTATGTAGAGACCTGTCCACCCGTCATTTGGACGGATAAAAACGATTATGGACGGGTAGAAATATGGATGGACAGGTAAAAAATGAAGGAGCAAAAAATATATATTGTTAGTTGTGCCTTGAAAGTGAGTGTAAATGGTTTCATGTGTGTGTTTGGAGCCCATTTCAGGTCATCAGGCACATTTGAAAGTTTGTAAACTAGCTTAACAGTTAACACCCGTGTGTTGTTGTCCGTAGAGCTCGCGCCTCGATCGTGTGCACAGTGCCCCCTAGTGACGACCACAACTACGGGGTGACAGAGGGTCAGCTTCGGGACATGCAGGATTCACCCAACTCGTCGATAGACGGCGAGTACGACTTCGGGCGGTGGGGTCGCTCCCCGAGTGACCTCGACGAAGACACGTGCAGCGACTGCTCGGGCTTCGATGACGACGACGAAGATGTCGACGAGGGTTGCCGTGACGACCGGAGACTGTGCGTGAAGCTGCCACACCATTCGCCCGTCGGCAAGAGAAAACTCAACCGGTCGCCAGTGGTGTCTGCCAAGAAGATGCGCGTGTGTGTGAAGGTCGAGGACGAAGACGAGAAACTGAAGATCGTGGAGGGCGCTGACGCACTGCTGAACCTGGCGGGAATCACCCGGGAGCCGTCGCTCACGTCCATCGTGCCACTGAGGTCAATCAGCCCGATTTCGCCGACCAGCAATGACAAAACCAATAACAACAACAACGAGGTGAAAAGTGAAACGTAGCATCACGTGGCGGGTCACCAAACAGCGACACCTGTTGGTGTCGACGCACACTTTGCGCGCGCGAAACTGTGGCGGAAACATGATATTTGACTAGTGGCACATCAGCTACGCTGTATGCAGCGGTGAGGTCACCTATTTGCGGGCAGCTGTGCGTGACTCCTTTGTCACCAAATAGCGTCTGGCTCGTCTTGCAGCATCTTCTACGCGTGTGTCTGTGTGTGAATATGGCGCAGTGACAAACTATATTTCGGTGCCTCAAATTTTAACAAAATAGCCTCAGGCACTTGACTCGAAGTTGTTGCAGTGTATAGAGACTATGTTACGTTCATTATCTCTCAAACTAGGGGCAGTGGTGCATATTTTAATACTATATTTTACGTAAGGTGGCAGCTAGACGCCCTCATTCTGGCAGTAGCCGGAGTGAGGGTGCTTAGTTGGGATGCCTGTGCACGTGCACATGCGTGCGCGGCGACTGCATTATGCGTACCTAATATGCTTACTTATAAAATTATGTATTTGTATTATGCATTTATTTTGAAGGGCAGGCGGCAAATAGGGTGTCGGTTGCCAGTGCTGGCAGCATTTCAGAGCTGATTTAAGTTGCAACTATTCAGTGCATTTACGAAAGGGCTAACTGACAAATGTATGGTTACCATGACAAACACATTGAACAGCCTTTTTAGGCTTTTAGCTTGGTTTTTATTGGCAAAATGTCAGCAGTCCGTTGATAGACCATCTATATATGTATGTGTATGTATGTATATATATATATATATATATGTATATATATGTATATATATATATAGATTGGTCATCGAGCATAACGCTCATTACAGGTCGTTCATTTAGTTGCATAGATGCCTTCGTATCTATTTGTATGTATGCATTTGTACATATATATATGTATATATATATAATGCGGTGACGATATTCAGATGGTTGTTTGGGTTTCACACCCAGCCCCGTGCTTTCTTCATCTTGTACATTAGCGTTCAAACGGTGTCACCAGGTGGCACATGCGTCACTGTCATTGCAAGCGTGAGAGGTGTTGTAAATTATCTTCTTGAGAACCATGCCAGTAGACAGGCGGACATTGCATTGAGTGCACAAAGCAATATTCTCAGGACGTGTGGGGGGAGGGTGTAAACGTATATCAGGACAGAGACAGAGATGTTTGCATGGGGCGGCTGAATGTCATCTACACCATCGTGCATCGATACATAATGTGCCAATTTCAGCAGTGAAAACTATTTATGGGTGCGAGCAGCGTTGTGCTGTGTTTGATAGGTTGATATTTTGCTGTGTCTTGGCGTTCCTAATGCAGCATGTCTTGTGTACATTTGAAACGTTCAATTTACTGCCTCAGTAGGTAGTGCAAACTACTTTACTTGGTGGTTCTCATTTTGCAAAGCAATTTCTCTGTTGGTAGGTGTATCACGGCAGTTGGTGTGTTTTAAATTTGTGGTACTTTAAGTTGGACAGTTATGTGATGAAATGTCTTTGTGTGTACTTAAGTGATTTGTTTAAGACCAAGTTTGCAAAAAGATTCAGCTGCCTGCTCAAAAAGACAGGTACACTTGTCAATCATGAATTGAATGTGCAATGTGAATTGACTGATTTTGTTGCTCACGTAAGCCAAGCCAGTGAGCCCACCTCGATGACAGAAGCTTTTTGTCAGCGTCACTAACTGCATTTGCAAACATTCCTGACAAAACTTAGAAATTAAGTGGGCAAATGTTTTTGTAAATGCTATATTACTCGACACGTGTTAACATTTTACCTAGAGTCTGTGCAGTATGTGTGTATGATATTCTTCAGTGTTCACTGTTGCCATAATAAGATAGTGACTTATTCACCTGGTTCTTCACAGAGTACATGGAAGCAGAAAACTGTTACGAAATAAGAAATAGTTGGTGTGAAATTCTGACGTGTTGCTCATGCGGGAAAACCTCCTTTACATGTGAAATGTTTGGTGCTGGATATTTGAATTTACATAATTTTTATTGCATTTTTACTAAGTAGTGATTATGGTAGATTTGTGTCTGAATTGACATAAACTGAAGCGTTCAAGCATTCATAAAACATGTTTATTATGAAGTTATTTTTCTCATAGATTCACCACATCTGTGGTGGCCCCTGTTTGTCTGGGTGAGAGAGAGTTGTTAAGAGTTACTGTTGAAACAATGTCAAAGAAAATTGGACTACTTGGTAATATTGATAGACTGTCTTTGTTGTGTTATCGTAATAATATTGCAGTATATTGTTTGTTCTCATTCAGATTGATCACTAATTTAACAGCACTTCTATTAAATGCTGCCTGTTACTACTGAACGCGTTCCACTGAAAAAAAGTGTCGTCAATTGCTATTGGTGATGACCTGTAGCAATGACCTCTGATGTGTGCAATGACTGGCAATTCTTATATTTGTTAAGTTACGCAAAATTGTGTATTGGTGAATCCCTGTAGAATCAGCTGTGATTCTTGCATTTACAGTAAACTTGGTATGTTGAATAGCAGACCAGATCTTAACCCACAACTGGGTGATAGTATTACAAGCTAATGTGTATGTTTATCATTATAATGTGTATGTTTATCATTATATTCAACATAAAACTGCACCAAAACAGTTCATATTTATCATGTTCAGTTTTGTACCAAGAAGTCTTGTTTTTGTGCGAATTATTGGTTGTACAGTCTTAGAGTTGCTTGGTCACATGACAAAAGATTAAGTGCTCATTTTGGTTTGTTTGCCGCCAATACGACTGGAGAAACATTTGCAAACAACTGATCGTGTTCAGAAGTGCTAATAACTGCACATTTCCGTTTTGTGCTCTGTGTAAAGTTATTACGATTGTCAGAGGCAAAGTGGTGATTTGTGTGCATTGTAATGTATGTAATATTACATGTATTTTTTCTCACCAGACAGCAATCCAGTGTACTATAATGTTGCCATGACAGTGTACTAATGTGGCCATGACAACTTGATGGTGTTGCCATGACAACGTATGGTGTTGCCATGTCAACAGCAGGTGTTTCCTCTTTCAATATTTGCACTTGTAACTGATGTACAAAAACTGCAGGTTTTACTGTTTTCATTTTTGCAATTTAAACATGCATTGAGTCGTTCAAACTAGGACTTATGGGTAATTTCCTGGCCGTTTCAGGCCAGTTTCAAACTGCTGTCTACATGTGTCTACATCGGCTCCTAAGTTACTGTGTTCAACTTTTGTTAAATTTACGTTATAGCTAGAGGTGTTATTTTTGTGAAATGTGAAGGGTAGATAAACCAGTGGACTTGTTTGTCTTGTGCAGGGACACTAGCACAACTTGTGTCTTAATTCACTGCCCAGTTACCGTGTGTTTGCCAGTCTGAAAATGAACAGTCATCAGAGTGTGTCTCCTTTAGAACTGAAAAAATACATAAGTTCAGTATTCTATTTCTAAACAAGAAGAACATTTTTTCTATAACAAAGTTTTAATAAGACTATTTACGATCCCTTTGATGCTCTTTGTTGGCAGCAGACTAAGCATCATGAAACCTCCATTTCATTTCTGGAGTTCTAAAAAGTAAAGTTGATAGGATTGGTTTGTTTACTGTGTAACCAGCATAGTTTATGCATGGGTTGTGAATCCACCTCCCCTACCAAATATTATCCTGTTTTCATACATCTGCAATATTTCTGTAGTAAATGTCTTCTCCACAAAGGTATGCAAATGACAGACACTGCAAAACCTGTTCAACTTGAATATAACGAACCATGACACCTGTGCAATGAGTTTGTGTTGTTTAAATTATCCCAAGACGTTACAATAACTGATCATTGAAGAACCATGCAATGAAGAAACTGGTTGTTAGCCGAAATGTGTTCATGTTGTATCAAACTGATTTACGATTGAGTGTAGGAGAAATTTGTTGTTGACAATGGATGATGTCTATTTTGGCCATCAGTGTAGGTCCTAGCTAATCAAGTAGGTGGGTTCGGGAAGGGGCAGGTAGTTCTGCCCCAAGTTGTCATTCATGATTGTATATAATATGCATACTTTAATAAACATTTAATATTATCAATGTACATACCTGTGTGTTATTTGTATCTGTATTTTATTAAGTTAAGAATATGTGTAAGATGTGTTTAATACTTTACAAAATAGTAATGAAACAAGCAAGCTTTTACATGATAATAGATAATCTATATTATTTCTCGTGAGGTTCAGCATACACTAAGTTTACACATTATTTCTGTAAAAAGGTTTACAAACATGATTGTAAAATATTATTAGGCTTAGACATAATTCCATCCTAGTCTGAAGCTTGGACTAGTCACTATAAAAATGTAGATTTGTACACCCATGTTATTTGTGGTAAACAGGTCCAATTTTTGACTCGGTTAAAAATCATCAAAGTCCAGGTTACTTTTAATGGCAGTTATTCTATTTATAAGGTAACTGTTGAGCATTGTACACTTAACTCCTCCCATTGTTTTGAGGTGCAGTTACGTTCATTTATGCCCTTTTATCATTGGTCTGAAGTAAAAAAAGTGGACAAATCGAGTGGTCAATCGTTCGCTAGGTGGCAACACTGCGGTTGCGTTATTTGATGCACTCGTTTAATGCAGTTTTTGGCGATAGCAAAATATGTCATGGGAATACAGTACAGTACAATTCAGTATATGTCATGATAATAATTGTTGTCCTTGGTGTGTTGTTGATCCGTTAGAGATTGTAAGCTAGCTGTCTGTAACATGCTACCACACAGGCCGTTGTGAGATCGACAAACTGTGGCGTCACATAACGGCATCTGGTTAATCAAAGCTTGGTTTATGTAATGATGTATTTCCGGTCCCGATTAAATATCGCCTGCAATCGGTTGATAATGGTTTGTTGTTTTGCTTTTGGTTGCTATTGTCATAGTAGATACGGAAAATGTAGCTTTTTTCGATTTCCGTCCAACAAAGCGCAGTTTAGAAAGTGGGAAAACTTGTGCAGGTAAGATATGGTGCAGATTATTTGCAGATTTCCATGTTTTACATGAAGTATAAACGACCCGGTATACCAACGACCCATAGCAACAACTGAAGCCGCGCCCCATGCCCAGCTGTCACTTTGAGTTTGACTCGGTGTCCCCGTCACTGATCACAACAGCAGTAGTATATTTACTACTACGTTACTGCCTAGTAAGTACACGCGTCATTAAATGCACCGAGGTGACTGTCATTCTTTGACAACCACTTCAAACTGTTTCACAAGCTAAATATCTTGGCCTAACCATAACATCTGACCTTCGGTGGAATGCCCACATAAATAGCATCTCTTCAAAAGCAAATAGATCATAAGGTTTCCTCCGCAGAAATCTAAAAGTCTCATCAATCCAAATAAAAACTCTTGCTTATTTCACATTTGTTAGACCTATCCTGGAAAATAGCTGTACTGTCTGGGACCCTTACACTAGCTGCTACACAAATAAATAAACTTGAAATGATACAACGCCGAGCAGCTCGATATGTTTTACATCGCCACCATAATACGTCAAGTGTCACCAATATGCTCCAGTCATTAGGCTGGAGATCCCTAGCAGACCATAGAAAAGATGCAAAACTATGCATGTTATATAAAATATCAAATGACCTAGTGGGCATACCTGCAAATAAATATCTAATTCCTTCAAACACAGTCACTAGAAAGCAACATTCCTTGTCTTACCTTATCCCTCACTCCAGATGTAACTACCACTTGTATTCTTTTTTCCCAAATACCATTCGACTTTGGAACTCCCTCCCTCAACATATCGTAAATATTGATTCCTTTAAGAGCAATATCCAGACTTTCCATTATTCCACCTTTTAGATATAACTAGTTTTTTTTGCACGCATTACTTTTACATGCACAAATTACGGTTCTGATACACTGCAATGCACCCAAAACGAAAAAAAATATATACATATATATATATATTTCTGATTTTTCCTGTACGCCTGCCTGTATCTTCAGCATGTTGAAGCTAGGCGGTACTCGGAAGAAGAAGAAGAAGTACACGCGTCATTAAATGCACCGAGGTGACTGTCATTCTTTGATTAGCCTCTTTCAACCTGTTTCACTTTTTGCGTCATTAGACATCATTCTTTAAATAAATGAAAGACAACTCGATCGGCCAACCGACAACTCGGCCCAGGGACAGGACAACTCGGCCCACTTCCAGAGACAACTCGGCCCCAATGTCTGCTCGGCGGATTATTATATGATGACAGCTATAGATAGACGAAATCACATTGTCTGTGAGGAATATTATATAATATGGTGGCTACTAGATATTGGTTAATTCCGTAAGTTGCAACCCCAAAAATTCTATATACATGGGCGATCTACTACATTATGATGTAACCATTAATTAATAATGGTTTAATGTAGATAATTTTTAATTATATTACGGTCAAGTTTTTAAAAGTTATATATTGTTCTCTGGGAGGAGTACTTTCTTACCTACAGTATGTCTTGACTAATGCAACCTTAGGGCCTCTTGTCATACTATTTTCTTTTCAATTTAAAGAACATGTGCATAGGAAAAACAACAAAACAGTTAAGCCAACGTTATCATCAACAACAATAGTAGACTAGTAGAAAAACTGGAATTCCTCTACAGGAAATGAGACCTTGAGACAGCCTCGATGCTTTATCTGGACAATTATTCACCGTTCTTTAGGTAGACAAATAATAATAATAAAACAGTCAACTAACTCATTATATTATGCCAACAGTAATAACAATAGTTATATTACTAACATTATTAAATATCGTTTTGGTATGTAATTAAACCAGCATACATTAGTTTTGGTCAATCATGACTACCCGGTAATGTTTAAAAAAAATATTTCCTAAAAAACCTTCCCCCAGTGTCAATAATAGTTCGCTATGGTACTTATACAAATACACAGGCCGAGTTGTCTCTGGGAGTAAAAAATATTGTAATGTTTTATTTTTAAACTATTATGGCCATATAACATTAGGTAACTCCTAATGATGTTTGCTTTGGTACATCACAAGGTTTTTGGAGAGTCTGAATAGGAAAATATTTGGAATGTTCGCATTTTAACAGTCTCCTCCATCTGTTTTCCAATACTATGGCCAATAGTGAATAAGTGTTGGGTGACAGATGACGCCAAATTTGTAAAAATGAAACTTTAGTACACAGAAACTGGATCAGTGTATCTTGGCATCCACCTTGTCAGAACACTATCATACAAAATAGACTATATATATTATATATGCACAAAACAATATTATCTGCAAACATAAACTGGGGAAGCAGAACTCCAAATTTACAATCCACCCGCCTATCTCAATGGTATTCCACCGTCGAGTTTGCTGCATGCAAATAAACCTAACCCGACCCTACATGGCTGCTGGCAAGATCATAACGGGCTGCAGAAGCCGACCATCACACCTGTTGGTTGATACAGGTCTGCCAGACGTCAAGAAGACTGTTGTTGGTAACACAGAAAGAACAAGACAAGAAACTGAAAACAACCATGAGGAAATGGGGCTACATTGATTGAGATGGAATCAATAGAATGTGACTTCGAGAAGGTCAGAGATTGCCTGACAGGGGCCTCCTCAGCAATCAATTGCTATCCATGCACATCCAAAGATCTGGCCGTCATCACACTACAGGCTAAGACATATGCCACGAAATGACGACACTTTGTGTGAGGGACATAAAGAAAAAATACTGGGAACCCCCAGTCCCCCCTCATTACCTGATATAATGAACTGAGTTGACTGAAGTTAGCACCCCTCACCTTATGATGTCATTATCTCTGAGACAGCATAATAACACGAGAGATGTGCTGGAGTAATGAATTAGACAACAAAAAGTAAAACTCGGACTTTCTTATATTAATTTACTTCTGATTCCAGTGATATATGTGCATGGAATATGCTTTGAATATTTGTTGTGTTTCGAAACATTTCAAGTTGGCTCTAACATTTCAAGTTGGCTCTAACACTTCAAGTTGGCCATAACAGGCTGAATAGGAAAACATTTTCAAAGCGCTCACAATTTCAATTCAGAGACCATGCATGAGAAAACTCAAGGCATACATGTAATTGTTTATGTAATGCTAACTGGAATGTTTTGAGAAATCTGCTTTAATTTGGTGGACTGATAATGCACAAACTGTCATCTAAGACTAATAGTATTGACCATGTGGTTATGTGGTAGTATAATGATACTGTGGTCATAGCCTAGCAGTAGCCCTAGGTGTCATTCACAAAATTCTTTTTATTTTTATCAGGTTTTAAATACATTACTGCATAATAAAATGCACATTTGCTGGATTTGATTTTTGACAATGTAATTGCCTAGCTATTTAGCATATATATGAGTATCCCAAGTTGTGTATACAACTGTGCCAATTATCGTTATTAAGATTTGTTTAAATTTTTTATGATATTCTTAGTACTTAGCTTGAGGTGAAAGTCATTGTATGTTACTGTTTACAGGAGGAAAGATCGCAGTGCAAATTCAGGTGATAGGCTGTGCAGCTGCCATTTTAAAGATGGAAAAAAGGAAAATGGAGCTAGCCTATTTCCATGGAACAAAGAAAAACGCCTTGATTTTTCAGAAGTTATAACTAAGCGATCAAGGTTGGTATTATGAACAGAACTTCACTGTAGAAACAACAGTTTTTATGTAACTTTACAGTCATTCAGTAAATCCAAGGGTTATTAAGCATATATCTCCCCCCACTTTTTTCTCTGTGAGTTGTCAGTCATTCCCGAGGTGGCTGACACTATTGTAAATTTATGTTAAAATGATTATATGCTCTAAGCAAATTTTGGTATCAGCCATCCTGACATGCCAGAGATGGTGGCTGTGTACACTACCCCTGGCAGATCTCCTATGCATTCTACAGAAGTTAGCTGAATCATATATTTGTAGTATTATTGGCATTTCCAGTCACCACCTGTGAGAAGTTGAGAACATTAAATTCACCCAATTAACCCCAGCTCCAAATTCCAATGCAGTGTCAACTTTAGAAAATCCCAAAACAATTACCATTTAATCCTTTGACAATTCTCACACAGCTGATAAGAAAAACACTAGAACTTCCCGGCAAGTGAATTGATTGGTTGAGTTTATCTTCAGAGTTTTGCAAGATCTGCCGGGGGGACTGAAATACTGATTAGTGTAACCAGCAGCACCTCCCCTGCCATGCAAGGAATGGTATCCCCCATTAACAACACAAAAATTAAATGACCAGAGGAACAAGTTTCAGTTAAAATATACCTTGATGGGGTCAGTTGCTGCCTTTCTTTGTTTTTACACTGGTAGTAATAAATACATTTATGTAACAATCTAGACCAAAGTCCATAAGTAGTTAAGTCTGTGAGTGGTTGTCTTCTCAGTGGGCTGGGGTATTGAGATCCCTGCCACCCTCCTCCCATATGATAATCTATGCCCATGTCTGTGTGTTCTACAGGAGCAGAAGGACACCTCTGCCTTGTGCTGTTCCTGGGTGTCATTCCCCAGTCCGCGCACAACGCCTAAAAGCACAGTCTAAGCAAAGACCTCTACGTCCACATTCTAAAGGACGAAGGTTGGTATAACAATTATGGTCAACACAACTGGTCATGTACTTGTTTGTTTACAAGAACTGGTTCATGTAGAGCTTGAGACAAAGACGGGAGACATTCACATGTTACGGCAATGATATCTTTTGGTAGCAGTTCTTTCCTAACTAAATGTCTTGCTTAATTAAAATAGGCCCATCATTCAGACTACAAACACTGTTTTGGGCAACACAGTGTGTCCGATACTGCTTCTGCAACATATTTGTAGTTGGTATTACAGCCACCTTGCAATTAAGGACACTCTGGGATAGACTTATAGTAAATGATAGGGAATTAACAAAGTTCCACAAGTACAGTCACCTTCAAATAAGGTCACTTTCACAATTAAAGTCACTGTGGTAGACTTGGATCTGCTCTGTAATGTGTATACAGTAAATAGTAGGAAATTAGCTCCACAAATACAGTCACCTTGCTAATCAGTTCGTTTCCAGGGCGACCTTAATAGTGAGGTTGTATTGTAGTATTCAGAACAACCAGTCAATAAATGAAGGGGAAACATTGTGCCTGTTCAGAGAATATCCTTTGAAATGTCTCGATGTATTCAGACTATTTGTTTGTAGCGGTATTTGCCTACCTCCATGGACTAGTTACAACACACCGTCTCGTGAGTACACTTGGTCACACCTCACTTGTGCACCTTTAAGTCATGTTTTGCTTGCGATCAAACTCATCCAGGTAAACTAATTGTAAGTTGTGTTAACATTAGTAAAATTGCCTGTATTTTGCCAAAGATTGGCTGTAGATAGTCAATTTTGTGAGCAATGCACACAATATGAAAAAAATCACTGTAATTGTTAGTGAAAGATAACTGATTTTATGTTAGTTATTTTGCCGACAGATAAGATGAAATTCATAATAAGTGGAAACTTACAGTTGTATAACTTTATGTCTGCTCCTTTCAAAACATATTTCTTCATTATTTTCTAATAATAAATCTTACACATAATTTATTATTAAATAGTTATTTACTTGACTTGTTTTGTTTCTCATGTTGTTTAAAAAAATATTAATTAATTGAACCAACTGACTCACTCTAACACAAAAATAAATATACAAATATACCATATCATATCTACAGTTGCATGATCAGTGCAGTGTAATGTTGGATGAACACAGTTGTATACGTAACAACCACACTGCTCACATAAGCAGACCTGTGTGTCAGAGTGTTGCTGGCCTTTCCAGGGTCAGCCACTGATGTGGTCGGCAGACTGACACTGCCAAGGAAGGGTCTGTCAGTCGCCAACTGGCCGAGGTCTTCATCGCCTCCCGGGTTCCTGTCGGAGCAGGACAGACGTCTGCTACGGGAGAAACACAGGTGGGGAGATGGAGACAGTGTGAGGGGGAAGGGTTTGTAACCTCCACATTTATATATTGATATGCCAACTTTGGGGCAGTATGGTCGCGTGTCCTCCCAACCACGGAAGTCCAGTTTCCTGTTTCACTTGTAATCTTGCGCCGTCATCTTTGATCTACCATTAGAATTAAGAAGTTTGTCATTTTTAGATTTTTATTTGTGCCTTGTCAGCTCTTTGTGTTGGAGAAAGTGTAGAGGGGAAATTTGGGTGGTGGCAAATTCACAATCTGAGTACCACGCTGTAGACCATAACCCCATAAGTCTTATGAGTACAAGTACTTCAGAATTGTACGCAAGTACCGAGTATTACCTCCTCGTGTTTGGCTTGTACCATGGTCCTGAAAAATTGCAGTTATTATTTTAACAAGCACTTAGTTGGATTTGTGGGATGTTTTACTAGACTAATAGCGCATCACAATTCATCGTCTTGATTACTGTCAATATATTTTGATGTCATTTTAGTTTAGTGTCCATTAATATCAGTGTAAATGGTAAAACATGCTATTTAAAATGCATGCTAATATTTCTGAATTTACAATGTCATATAAATACCAGTATGTTTTGTTAAATATGGGTTAGGGCATCCTTGTGCGCCATGGGTTAATTACATAAATCCCAAAACTTCTTTACCCCTGGGACACCCCTCTTAAGATTCCTCTTTTAATGTCAGCCAATGAAATCGCCCACGAAGTGTGGCCAGCCTCTGGTCATGTGAAGTCATATTTTGAGTGACTTCAGCCAAACACTGCTCGCATTACATGCAATGTTTAGGACTCAAACGGGTCATTATATTGGGATTCCCACCAGTCCTGTATCCATCTTCAAATTGGGGCAGGTACTTGTGTTGTTCCCACAGCAGATGCAGTAGCAACTGGTAAAGCCAATTCCTATAACGTTATACAGCTGAACTCTGCTTAATCCTCAGCTTTCTGGAGATGATCATTGACCATGAGTAGAAGCATAGCTTAGGGAGTGATCCTTTGGTGTGTAGGTTACATTTATAATGCTTATGTCAGCTATGTGTTGCCAATATTACAATGTTGTTCACAGAAGTCACGGCATCGTTGTATGCACACCACCACCAAGTGTTGACCACAACTACGCAATAACAGATGTCCAGACGCTGTGGCAGTTGTCAGACAGCCAGAGACAAAGCCAGTCGCTGGAGTCTTCCGCCGACAAGATGTATGTGTCTGTGAAGGTGGAAGATGAAGCAGAGCAACTGAAGATTGAGGAGGGTGCTAATGCACTGCTGAATCTTGCGGGAATCACCCAGGAGCCATCATTGTCGATGACACTGATCATGCTCTCTAGGCCTGTCAGCCCCATTTTAATGCCCGTAACGACGGTAAAAGTAGAGGTAAAGAGTGAGACATAGCCTTACAGCAAGTAACTAGTGACATATGTTGAGTGTTTATGGATATTTGCGAGCTTTAAAAATGTTAACAGGAACACAATGTTGTTTTCACCAATTGTGGGCCCCTGTTATGATCAGTGGTAATCCATTTACCAAGTAGCATCTGTTACACCTTGCAGCATCCCTGGTGTGACTGGCTAACTCGGGTTAGACATTAATTTTAACTACTTGGCCATTTTCACTTATTAACACAAGGCCTGCCTTATCCATGTTTTGATCAAAGGTGGCTGTGATCTTTTGGTATGAAATTGAGGCAGTGATGCACGGCATCCTCACAAGCCAGTGGTAGTGAACATGCACCCTTACATTGTATGAAAGTTAGCTGAATTGAAGTATTGATTTTGAGCCACTGAGCAGTATTGTATATTCAAATATCTAACTATGTTAATTTGCCAAACCTGTGGAACATTTATTGGGATGTTACATAACGCAGTAGCTTGTTGCTCTTACACGTATGTTGACCTGGGTGAAAACACGTTGTAGAGCATCAAGTAACATTACCAGTATTGTGAATATGAAAGGTGATAACATATATCAAACAGAAACAAGTGTTAAATTTGCACAAGATGAGTACTGTCGATACCATAGATACACATGAACCACTTACTTTTCTTATTCATTCACATATGGCAATAGTGTGAGCAGTGCTCTCTCCTGCTACATTGCACGCTTCTAACAGTGTATTAATGTTTTAGTAGATAGCATCTGTTGTCCCGTTTGTTTTTTCAAAAAGCAGATCATTAGAAGCAAATAAGTGTGGTAAGATTTGGACCTAATCCTTGAAAGGATGTTACCAAGTTGCATGGTTGTTGTATTTATTTATCAAGATGAAACTGTTTTAAATTTTTATTAAGTATTTATTGGTTGTTGTTATGTTGATATTGTAGTGTGTAGTTACAATATTCATAAAGGAGTTGTAAATAAAATGTGCACTTCTGATGAAATACTATTGTAACATATCATGCCAGTTTGGTTTTGAATAGTTTTTATACCGGGTTATACAAATGTTGTCAACATGTCGAGTAGTACCACGCAAGACCAAGGCTTAATCTACAAAAAAATCCTTTACAACACTACTTGTCCATACATTATAACAATTAAACATTTTGTCTTGCCAATAAGTAGTGAAAGTTAAAATGTGTTAAGTTGTGTGTGTTGTAATAATGTCTGTATAATTGTAAATAATTAAAATAAAGTGTAAATCACCATAAATCATGAGCTTGTTGTAATTAGACCACAAAAACAGAAGACTTATTTTCTTTTCATTTTATTTATTTGATGTGAGCATCAGGTAGATGTACATCTGCAGCAACAATGTCTGCTCCCAGGGTAGATTCATCTTTGAACTGACGACGCTTACTGAAGCCTTCATGTCTCCAATGCTGGGATGGAAACTTCTGCTGCTACTTCAGCCCACCAGGCCCAATGAGACACATCTTGTGTTTGTGTACCTAGTCCAGCTATAACACAATAAATACAATGATCATTACTAAAATGTCATCACACAAGTCCAAAAGTTTACATTGTAAAAAAGAAAATCCAACTGAACCAAGTCAAAAATATACGAATGAACTGTACTTTGATATACATTTTTATTATTAATTTTGGAAACATTTATAAAGCACCGTGCATTCAGGTTAAAAATCTGCTCAAAGGCACAATATAAAATAAATAAAAACATAAATATAAGCTAAATAAGTTCAATAAATTAATTCAATGAAATAAATATGTTCAACACAATACTAAATTGACTTCACCAAATTATGCACACGCATAGATTAACCCATTTTATCCTGAAGCTAGTGCAGACGAGTTGCAGCCAGTTCCTGATCATTTCCTCAAATCAATCTGTCAGCATTAAAAAATGACAGGCCTTCATTTAAAATGGACATAACTTTATTATTTCTCAATCAATTTTTAAATGTGATATACCTTTAGAAAGTAGATAAAATAAACTATCAAGTCGCATTGACAAACTCATAGTTTTATCATATATATTTTATGTGGCATATGACAAAACATGCCCAATAAATTCAAACCTATGTTGAGGTTTGTCACATTACTTTTCACCTGACATTTTCGAGAGTATTAATCGTATTCCGGATAAAAAGGGTAACTACGACTAGAATCGTATTCCGGATAAAATGGGTTAAGACAAGCAAACTTTTTAAAACATTAAGTTAAAAAAGTGTACCGGGGTAGTCAACTTCTAGCCACATGGTGTTCTAAACGCTATGCGGAAATTAACTAACCTTCTTGAATCCAATGTCATTGGCATAAGATCTGAAGCACTGCCGGCACATGTTGAGCCCATACTTGCGGATCATTCCATGTCGGTTGGCACAGACACGACTGAAACAAAACAGCAGTAAGTTATTATCCCAATTTACACAAACCTGGCTTCAGTCATTGGTTCAGCCACTAGATACTATAACATTAATAACATATAAAGCTAGGACGAAAATTTAAAGGAAGATTTGTTGGTACTTCGGTTGTAACCATAATATTGCCTATATATTTCATACCTTAGTGTGTTAGTTCCAAGTTCTATCATTCAACGTCATCTTAGGCATATTTATATATAAAAACTGCACCTATTCAGAGCATTTTTGAGGCACAAAGAACCACCCAGTTTGCACCAGTACACCTATATGGCTTACTGTGTATTATGACACCAGCAGCAAGGATCAGGTTGCTATTAAGGCTTCTATAGTGCGTGCTCTAACACATTTTATTTTCAGAACATACTGGAACTAAATCAATCATTGAATTGAGTCCAATTAATTCAGGCAAAATTAGTTATAAGTTATATCAGCAAAATCGAGTAGGTCCAGATTTTAAAACTTCAGATTTTTCTTAGAAACCCCAAAAAGTAAACAAATTGATACTTTCATAGTTTAGGCCTCCATCTTCAAAAACCGCCACTTGCAACAGCCAAAATTCATATCACACATCTACTATATTACAACCATATATTTGTCACGTGATAACTAATTAGATGTCTTTTATCAATCAAAACGTACACAAAGGTTTTGAACACAAACATGTTTCACAGGAAACTTTGGTAGTTGGCACCACTGAAGGGTTGGCTGGATATACTGGGCAAATCGGAATGGTTAATTGGAATGTATATGTGCAAAAATGCATGAATTTGATCAACTGGACAGATGTGACACAAGTGTGTAGTAAAGTCTACTAAAGATGTAGTCATAGCTTTATGTAGAAACCCGTCCACCCGTCATTAGGACGGGTAAAAACGAATATGGACGGGCAGAAATATGGGTAGATGGAAAAAAAATGAAGGAGCAAACAAAAGGTCTTCAAAATCCATACATATTGTTAGTTATGCCTTGAAAGTGAGTGTAAATGGTGTCATATGTGTGTTTGTAGCCCATTTCAGGTCATCAGGCACATCTGACAGTTCGTAAACTAGCTTAACAGTTAGCATCCATGTGTCCATCAAAACGTGTGACTGGCAATAATTGTATCCTGCATAAAGCCCTGGATGTAGTAGATGTGAAACTTGGTGACAGTAAGTAATAATTTTTCAAAGTTTTTTCAAGCCAATCTTCCAATCAAGGTGCATGCCTAAATTAATCAAAAGTTAAACTGCAAAATGATCAATAGGTTTCCATAAAAAAATTAGAATGCTGTGTATAAATAGCTGAAAGTCATCTCCTAATAAGTGAATTGTAGTCTGTACAAGGCCTACTTGTGTACCGGCAATAATAATATACAACATACATGTGCAGGTTTGGTAGCCATATTGGCATTATTGGCATTAGAAAACAGGAACAGGTGGAGTCAGCAGATGCCGAAACAAATACAAATAGTGAAATACGGATAATTTAACAACCCGTTGTCATATCTGCGACTACCAATACCTTACTTGATTGTTAAATTAATATATTCATTAAATCATAACAAGTGTTTTGCTATGTTATATTCAGTGGAACTGGCCACGTTGCTACGCCAGTCAAAATGCATGTAGTGCTGATGAATCAACGAACGCCGAACGGTGCCTCGCAATATCCCAACCCATGCCATGTGCGCTCATGAATTACACAATTTAGACGAATTTTAGTGAATGAAATTTATTTTTAGAATCATCGCTCCAATGTACTCGTTCTTAGGTTTAAATAGTATTAGTTTTCATTTACCAGTAGCGCGAACCCTGCCCGAATTTTCTGGGATGTGAATACCAAATATTTTGGAAACCCATCTTTGCAAATGGCTGGAATCGGAAAGGAAAGGCATGGGTAATCTCGTTCTCATCTAGTGTTGCACATGTAACTTCTTATTCCTCGAGCTAAACCACTATATATTGTTATGATATTTTATATTTATGACAATTCCTCAATGATAACAAATGTAACATTTTTATTACTTTTTACGATCATATTTTACACTATTTCACCGAGAGTATTCTACGGAGCGCCGTCTATTGTTGGTTGACTACACTGAAGACATGGTTTCTCGTCATCCGCTATGCGTCGCCACTCCGCGTTTCCCAACATGAACCTTTCAGCGCTACCACCAAAAGCGTTGCTTAAAGGACAAAAAAACGCAACGGTTTCGCGTCATATATCTAATAGAGTTTATACAAAGTAACAATTTCCACATATACTTAATTTTTTAACGTCAGCGGTTTACTCAGAATGTGACTTTAAAGTCTAAAATTCTAACGAAATCCACGATGGTCTAGACGCCGCCACCAGTGAAGGGTTAACTTGACTTGGCCATTCAGCGCGTGGCATTCTATGTCTCTGCCACTTCCTGCGACGTTGTTAAGGGTCAACAACTTCGAGTCTTCGACAGTTCGTTCAGTTGGCGTGACATCTAGCAGCTGCTTATAGACGTATATCTAAATCTGTGGTTAAATCTATGGTAAACTGTAGTAATTATGCCTTACAGCATACGGTTGCATGCAATAATAGTTGAAACAACCGGTAGTATTGAAGCAATGGATTCACGTTTGCGGGCGTACTGTTTGGAATCCCTCCAGTCCAAGTACAGTTCACTTTGCTCGGTCCATTTTGAGGAGAAATGCTTTGAAGTAGACATGTAGACATGTATCATCAGTTGATAGGATGATTTCAGCGATAACAATAATAGACAACTTTATATTTACCGTCATCAGCATGTTACGCGCGTTGCCGAGTTGCAGCCATTTCATGACAACAGCCAAACCCCATGGCAGGGAATCTGCGTGGAGAGGGTCTCACCGTCGTGACGTCATTTTTCGTCTAAGATGGTGTTGCTCACAGTATTTTGATGGCTGGGTGTTCAAAATTTTTTTTCTGGTAAACCGCTGGCGTTAACAAATTGAGTATATGTGGAAATTGTTTCTTTATATTAACTCTATTAGGTGTATGCCACGAAACAGTTGGTTTTTTTTGTCCTTTAAAATTAAAATTGCTCTCCCATTAGCTTGGTATAGTAAACGGAGCCAATATCAAAGCACGTTTCTGAAGATTCGATGTTGTTATTTAGAGTCGCTTTAATGAAATTCACCCTTTGCACGACTCCTTCTTACTACACACTTATTCAGAGAGATGAGCTATACCTTTCTTTCTCTTACAATTCACGCAATTGTGCAGGTGAAGTATAAATGCTAGATATATCGCAATGGTTGCGTTGTTATCCCCCCTTCCTTCGAGTGTCTAAATAAAATAAAGATATGATATATGATAAATATCGCCAAATCACACGCGTTTGACGATATTTTAATGATGAGACCGAATGGGAGGTACTTTTTAAAGTATGTAAAGAGGTGGTAGGCATAGGGTTCCGAAATAGTGAGGTAGGCCCTATTCAAGTTTCTTTACGATACAAAAACTGAACACTATAAAAGTAGCATTTATTTGAAAAAAATACTGACATGAATTGTTTTGTATCCGCTAAGCAATTTATTTTGTAAGCGATAAAATAGTGTTTTTTGCTTGTCCATTAAAACATGTAGGCCCTATATATAGTGATGGTTGGTGTAGCATTTATAACGTGTGAAGATACATAATACAGAAATATATATCTCATTAATTGGAATATTTGTTATGAAACCAAGAATAAAATAACCCCAATTTTTTTTATCCCCAAAGGTAATAGCTAGTATTGGTAACATTCACATAACATTTTACACGGTCATTTTATGTATTTTCTCAACAAAACAGTGTAAATTGTTATGAAAGATGTATAAGTATGTCATAATAGGCCTAAACGTAATCGAAAAGTGTTTAAAACAAATATGTGTTTCCGACGGTTGTCGTCGTTCTCGTGCCGTGGCTTCTCATCAAAGAACGGCTTTGTAACCGTCGTTTCCTTTGTTTACTTATACAGTTAGCTAACCACCCTGTTTGTGACTAGATTATTGTCGAGCTTGATTTCCAGAGTTGTCCTTCTCTATAATTAGTGAGTCCGCTAAAGGTTACACATTTACCCCTTGATTGGATCTTTTACTTCCCCGAGCATGCATACAAGATACAAAGGGTCCAACGGCTTTTTATTATCTCTTTGAAAAGACACAGGCAAGGTGTCGTTAACGAAACTACCCCCAAGTTTCGAAATGTGGCCAGTAATTTCTACTTTGTTTAATCAATATATAGGACCTACTTTATATACAATCAGCACAGTTCTTTTTAAATTATACTTCATACGTTTTACCTCTTCCGTTTGATTAAACATACTTTTAATATTAATTTAATGACTATTTCAAGATATTTTTTCGATATTCTCTTAGTGTCTTCATGTTCCATCCTCCACGCTGACAGATCCGCTGAAGAAGGCCGATACGCCATCTTGTACAGTTTCGTGACGTAACACGTTCTCGACACCCGCGCAGTTTTAATAAATTAACGGCGTGTTTCGAATGTCTGTCATTGAACTGCTGCAAACAGATTGGGTTTTGGGCGGAATTTAGCGATGATTCCAAGGATGCGAATGTTTCCCGGCGACTTCGGTTTGCGTCGCTGTCTCTTGGATGTCGAACAGAGTGTTTTGCGGGCGGAGGATTACAATCTGCCTGATGTGTTTTCGAAAGGAGCCGTCCTCACGATGTTTAATACGTTGGACGTGACGCGGCTCGTGGAGGCGCAAGAGAAGCAATGCTCCAGAGTGCCGGCAGTTATGAAAACGAGGTAGTATATCGATATAGATAAAATTAATTGAATCCACCGAAACAATGATACGTTAAACAGTTACGTATTAGGTATATTGACTACCAGTCTCTTTTGTGGTATCTACAAGTATACAATATATATATATATATATATATATATATATATATATATATATATATATATATATATATATATATATATATATATATATATATATATATATATATGCAATGGCCAATGCGAGCCGAATGATAAGTCTTCATTGGCTTCCAGCTAACGTTCTCATCAGGCGAGGATTGATATTCTTACGCCACCACATTACCTACATGGCTGTAATTATTATACCCTCGTGACTGTTTTGGAGATCATATTATAATTTATTATATCACAATTACGATGATCGAGACTAAACATTAAGACACATTTCACTGTGCACGCACGCGCACGAACACACGCACAAATATAAGCATGCACACACGCATGCACAGACACACGCACGGTATACACACGCACATGAACACGCACGCACGCACACTCTCACACATGCATACGCACGCACACACGCACGCACGCACCCCCCCCCACACACACACACACGCACACACACACACACACACACACACACACACACACACACACAACCGACAAGTTCCCATTATTAATTGGCGTCACGAAATTATGCATAACGAAACTAAGCAGGATGTGTTGTCTAACCGCGCAGGTCGTACCAGAGGGCGCTTCAGGCGTACGAACTTCCGCAATACCTCACCCCATGTCCGTCTCCCGTGCTCGCGACGTTCTACGACCGGAAGTTGCGTCAACGAATGGTCTCATTTCCCCTTGAGACAGATCAGCTGTGGCAGAAAATCCAGCTGCTGCCGCACATGCACAGGACCGAGCTGAAGCCGTCACGGAGGAAGTATGACAACCGGGGAAAGATCTGGTGCGGAAGCATGCCCGGAGACGGAGAGGGCGTGGGGCTGAGACGCAGACACGGGAAGCGGCATGTCGACACCGAGGCTGACCAACCGAAACTCATACTGAAAATACAGTGCAAGGTGTGATGATGTTATTTTAACTCGAGAACTGTCAGAAAGTACTGTCTTTGTATGCTATGATGTGATTTAGTTTCTATTAATGGTATGTATCGAATCAATTTGGGCTGTCAGCCGAGCGCAGCATTTGTCATTAAATTTACCCTGTAGTGACTGAGATTAAACTGCAATAAAGATATCACCACGCACACACGCACGAATACGCACACATGCACACACGCACGCACGCATGCACACGCACATATACAGAGACGTTCTGATAAAATACAAGTCATATTATCAATACCCAAATTATATAAAACATCTCAAACGAACTAACTTACATTCGTCGTATAGTCTTTCGGTTACGCCTCATTGCATGTCAGTTATCATTCCCTCTTCTTTGTCTTTCTCTCCATTACCGGATAACTTAAAAGTAACTACGCAGTATTTATGCTTGTGATAATGTATCGGCTGTTTGACAATGGCAACATAACACATTTCCCATTTGTCTCGATGCTGTAGAGAAGAAAGTTCAAGATCAAACAGCAGTAGCTGAGACGACGTTACGACGAAATGCCGATACAGAACCTGGATGAGATCATAAGCCAACTTGTAATCAAGCGTGCATGGTAACATTGGCGCACTACAACACGATCATACCAATGAAGAGACATTCAGTTGTGTGCAGCTTTGCAGTTTTATTCGTGTAATGGTTGTATGTATTAGCGTAAATAAATGTATGGACGCTGATGGCGTGCTAAAACAATATTGATTAGGCCTAATGATTAAACGTGACGCCCACCGTCATCACTAACCATATTCGTGAACTAGCAGTGAGGTTTAGCATGACGTACAGTGAAACTACACCCGAAGACAAGTGGACACTGCCCACGATTGTGTGATTTTCCATTTCTTACGCGTATCTATTAGAACCTTTCTTCTGCGTCTGCGTTTGTATGAAATTGTGACTTATACATTCTAATTACGAAACTGTTTGAAACTTTATTATTTTGAGGGACCAATTTAAGTTGTTTACATATTTGCTGTTGATTACATCCAAATATAAAAACACATTACAAATAATCAGGCCTATTCTATAAGGATCTGATCTTCCTACGATACATGGTATGGCTATATCTAAATAAGGAAGAAATATTTAATGGACTACTTACCACCGAAAACTATCACCAGACTTGTTTGAAATCACAAACATGTTGTCCCTTTTAAGGAATATATATTGTGATATATATATTGTGATATTCATCGTCACAAGTTCCGAGTAGATGATGCTATAAAAGTGAAATAGTACAACTCTTCCCGCATCATTATTGTTATCTATGCCCATTAGCCTAGATTTATTATAAAAACTCTGCAATATTTAATATGATACCACCGTTTAAAACGACATCCAGACCTTATCGAAGATTCAGTAATATCGAATATTATGACGTATTTATGTGTCTCTTGTGGACCTACTTACCATAGTAATTGTATCTAAAACTAATTGGTTTAGTGTTAGTGATTTTCAAAGTGGAAAATCAGTATTGTTTACAAACATTGCACAACTACATATTTGTATATTATTTTTTAATAATATACATATATAAAAGCTAATAAAAAATGTATTTTTTAAATATTGGCACGGGTTTCCGTTATAATATGCATTAAAGAACATTTTGTTTGTAAACAAATTGCTTGACAGCTCCTGATGATATGTATTACTATGACATTTGGAATGTTGAAAAGAGTCAGTATGATATACGTTTACCGAAATTTGGAATACTTTCGAATTTGGTAATGCTATCTAGAATGACTTTGTAGGTCAAGCATTGACACGGCTTTATAAAAATACTTTTTAATAGTTCAGTTTCTTGTTTGCCGAAGCCAGCTCAGTTAAGTAGCCTACGTGCCGCCGAATGAAGTTCATTTCACATGAATAAATGTAATGCCTCACCCGTGCATCAAGGCTGAAGACAGCGTAGTGAACAGTACACAATTATAAAGTAAACAATTTAAATACATGTAGACTGGTAAATTAGACTACGCATACCATGCCTCTGCACGGGTTCTGCATTTCTATAGCGGGCTTGGTTCGCCTCATGGAATCCACGCTGGTCGTTCTGTCCTACTAGCGCCCAGCGTGAACAAGCCATTGATATATACACAGAAAGCGTCGAGCCGAATGATTAAGAGCATACATGAAAAACGAGTCGACGCAATTTAAATTGTGTGAATGAATACGTCTAATTGTCTCCGCGAGAGTACCGCGCTCCTTGTGCCCGGCTACAACGCCTTGTGCCTGCCAGTTCCTTGGAGTCCATTAATCCATTGTGTTCCTTTGCAGTCCACAGTTGCCAGAGCGCTGCGCCACACAGCTTGGAAATATAAATAATTAGTAATTTATTGATTACAATGGGCAACCCATCGAATAATGCGCCGCCCGAGCATATCGATAAAACAATTATTAGAGCACTTCGATTTTTTATTACAAATGTTTCACAAGAATATTATTCTCTCACAAGGCATATTATAACATATATATATGTGTGTGTGTGTGTGTGTGTGTGTGTGTGTGTGTGTGTGTGTGTGTGTGTGTAAGCTTAATACAATCACATATATACTTGTGTTTCTATTAATAAATACACACACATACACATACACACACATACACACACATACACACATACACACATACACACACATACTCACACACATACACACATACATCCACATACACACATACACACATACACACACACATACACACACACACACACACACACACACACACACACACACACACACACACACACACACACACACACACATACACACACACCATTTTATGAGCTTAATACAATTACATATATACTTATGTTTCTATTAATAAATCTTTACTATTCGCCAATAATATATATATATATATATATATATATATATATATATATTCGCCAATAATATATATATTCGCCAATATATATATATATATATATATAATTATATATATATAATTATATATATATAATTATATATATATATATATATGTACATATATGTATATATATATATATATATATATATATATATATATATATACATGTATATGTATATGTACATATATATATATATATATATATATATATATATATTATTGGCGAATAGTAAAGATTTATTAATCAATATAATATTATATCACAACAACGCGTCGACTCTTGTTCTTCATGTTTACATGGCCTTTGCCATTCCATCGCGACCTCGAAGACTATAATGGTAATCCTTGCGAAACAAACCCAACAAAGGCGAGTATTTACGACTCGTAGTGTAATGCACTTCGACTACGGCCTAGCTGTTAAGTTGGGTCGTGTGAAACAATGGTCCAGGCTGGTGCTTGTGCGTTGCCCGCTGTTTGGCTACCTGCTGTTCGGCTGCACAACATCGAATTCTGCAACTCGTGTGTGCTTGTCTGACGTGCGGCTACCAACGAAGCCATGGCGATTTTGTTCCCGGTAAATACGGGGGATTAGGGAATCCGCTGGTTCATTTACTTCACCCCCAGTGATGCCTACAGTCGACATGGATAACGGAGTCGAAGTAAGTGGCGCCAATTTCGTTTAGAATTAGACGGCGACTTCGAAGAACCATTGCGCATTTGACCAACGAAATGGGGGATAGCGTGCACCTTCATTTGGAAGTTATATGAGTAAAATCGAGTGATACATATACATGGGGAATGTAATGTTCTATGATAGTAGGAGATATGTTGGTATGAGTGCATATCGAAGAAAAAAGAACACCTCATTTCGGTGTTGGTTGATTGGTAAACATTATCTATCACGTATAGTACAACACTAGATAGACCATACTTACGACGATCTGTTATTGTGTACTTGTGTATGTGGGTGTATGCATGTGTGTGCGCGCGTGTGTATACAGTGGTAGTGGGTGTACGTGTGGATGGATGCTTGGTCCCCCGGTGTTGAGAGAGAAAGCTAGCATAGCATAAACAGTGCAGCCATACCAATCTGTGCTCGACTCTCGTAGATGCTACTCTGGTTTTCATGGCTGCTGTTTGGGGCTATACTTGCTGTTGGGTGGGCTCTCCGGTCGTGTTTCCGTTTGGGCTGTCCTTGCTGCTGTTTGGACTTTCCGTACTACTGTTTGGACTGTCCTTTATCCTGTTTGGGCTTTTTTTCCTGATTGCATTCTCCTTGCTGTGTTTGGGCTCTCCTTCCTCCGTTTTGGGTTCTCCTTCCTCCGTTTTGGACTATCCTTACTACCGTTTGGATTTTCATTGCTACTGTTTGGGCTCTCCATTTTGCTGTTTGGGCTCTCCATTGTTTTCTAATTGATTTTCTTTACTATTGTTTGGGCTCTCTTTGCTGCAGCTTGGGCTCTCCTTGCTGCTTCTTGGGCTCTCCTTCCTGCTGCTTGGGCTCTCCTTGCTGCTGCTTTGACTCTCCTTACTGCTGCTTGGGCTCTCCTTGCTGCTGCTTGGGCTCTCCTTGCTGCTGCTTGGGCTCTCATTGCTGCTGCTTCGGCTGCCCTTGCTTCTGTTTGGGCTCTCCTTGCTTCTGTTTGCTCTCTTCTTGCTTCTGTTTGGGCTGCCCTTGCTTCTGTTTGATCTCTCCTTGCTTCCGTTTGCTCTCTTCTTGCTTCTGTTTGGGCTGCCCTTGCTTCTGTTTGGTCTCTCCTTGCTTCTGTTTGGTCTCTCCTTGCTTCTGTTTGGGCTGCCCTTGCTTCTGTTTTATCTCTCCTTGCTTCTGTTTGCTCTCTTCTTGCTTCTGTTTGGACTGCCCTTGCTTCTGTTTGATCTCTCCTTGCTTCTGTTTGCTCTCTTCTTGCTTCTGTTTGGGCTGCCCTTGCTTCTGTTTGATCTCTCCTTGCTTCTGTTTGGGCTGCCCTTGCTTCTGTTTGCTCTCTTCTTGCTTCTGTTTGGACTGCCCTTGCTTCTGTTTGATCTCTCCTTGCTTCTGTTTGATCTCTCCTTGCTTCTGTTTGGTCTCTCCTTGCTTCTGTTTGGTCTCTCCTTGCTTCTTTTTGGTCTCTCCTTGCTTCTTTTTGGTCTCTCCTTGCTTCTGTTTGGGCTGCCCTTGCTTCTGTTTGGACTGCCCTTGATTCTGTTTGATCTCTCCTTGCTTCTGTTTGATCTCTCCTTGCTTCTGTTTGGTCTCTCCTTGCTTCTGTTTGCTCTATTCTTGCTTCTGTTTGGGCTGCCCTTGCTTCTGTTTGGGCTGCCCTTGCTTCTGTTTGATCTCTCCTTGCTTCTGTTTGGTCTCTCCCTGCTTCTGTTTGGTCTCTCCTTGCTTCTGTTTGCTCTATTCTTGCTTCTGTTTGGGCTGCCCTTGCTTCTGTTTGGGCTGCCCTTGCTTCTGTTTGGACTGCCCTTGCTTCTGTTTGATCTCTCCTTGCTTCTGTTTGATCTCTCCTTGCTTCTGTTTGGTCTCTCCTTGCTTCTGTTTGCTCTATTCTTGCTTCTGTTTGGGCTGCCCTTGCTTCTGTTTGGGCTGCCCTTGCTTCTGTTTGATCTCTCCTTGCTTCTGTTTGGTCTCTCCTTGCTTCTGTTTGGGCTGCCCTTGCTTCTGTTTGGGCTGCCCTTGCTTCTGTTTGGTCTCTCCTTGCTTCTGTTTGCTCTCTTCTTGCTTCTGTTTGGACTGCCCTTGCTTCTGTTTGATCTCTCCTTGCTTCTGTTTGGTCTCTCCTTGCTTCTGTTTGGGCTGCCCTTGCTTCTGTTTGGTCTCTCCTTGCTTCTGTTTGCTCTCTTCTTGCTTCTGTTTGGGCTGCCCTTGCTTCTGTTTGGGCTGCCCTTGCTTCTGTTTGGACTGCCCTTGCTTCTGTTTGATCTCTCCTTGCTTCTGTTTGATCTCTCCTTGCTTCTGTTTGGTCTCTCCTTGCTTCTGTTTGGGCTGCCCTTGCTTCTGTTTGGGCTCTCCTGGCTTCTGTTTGGTCTCTCCTTGCTTCTGTTTGGGCTGCCCTTGCTTCTGTTTGGGCTCTCCTGGCTTCTGTTTGGTCTCTCCTTGCTTCTGTTTGGGCTGCCCTTGCTTCTGTTTGGTCTCTCCTTGCTTCTGTTTGGGATCTCCTTGCTTCTGTTTGGGCTCTCCTTGCTGCTATTTGAGCTCTCCTTGCTTCTGTTTGGGATCTCCTTGCTTCTGTTTGGTCTCTCCTTGCTTCTATTTGGGCTTTCCTTGCTTCTGTTTGGGCTCTCCTTGCTGCTACTTGGGCTCTCCTTGCTTCTGTTTGGGATCTCCTTGCTTCTGTTTGGGCTCTCCTTGCTGCTATTTGAGCTCTCCTTGCTTCTATTTGGGATCTCCTTGCTTCTATTTGGGCTTTCCTTGCTTCTGTTTGGGCTCTCCTTGCTGCTACTTGGGCTCTCCTTGCTTCTGTTTGGTCTCTCCTTGCTTCTGTTTGGTCTCTCCTTGCTGCTGTTTGGTCTCTCCTTGCTGCCGTTTGTACTTTCCTTGCTTCTGTTTGGGGGTCTCCCTTTTGCTCTTTGGGGTTTCAGTTTTGCTGTTTGGGGTATCCGTCTGTTCTAATTGGATTCTAATTGAAGCTGTTTGGTCTATCGAGGTGGTTTCTGCTTGGGCAGTCGTTGCTGCTGTTCTGTCCCAGTGTTGCCGCTCGGCTGGGGCACTCCATATTGTTTTTCTGCGTTGTGCGGTTATATGCATGACACATACCCCAGCAACCGCTAATGTTAATTAACGTGTCACATTCGAAGACAACGCTGACTGATATTCGCACTTCCCTCCAACAGGTGGCGCCTCTGTCGACGGCAGTGTGTCCCATAGGACGACGTATATTAGGACCGCAGATTGGCAGTAGTGATGTCCTTATCACACAGTTTGCAGACGAACAGAGTCCTGTCGACAGTGAGGCTGATTATGACACGGACATGGAAAACGAAGGTGTGTACCTGTAAAATGTTGGATTCCGGTTATGTTAGCGTGCTAGATTTTAATCATCATCACATGACCTACTGCAAATGTTACAAGCATAACTGTATCTGTTACCTACGTCAAACTCTGTCTATCAAAGGTGTTTTCATGCACAGTAGGTGATGGCAGCTGCTAAGCCAATCTTTTCCGCTTCCAGTTTTCGCTTAAACGAGTTTGACATCTTTGTTATTGGCACACATGAACAGGCTTGGAGCCAGAATTTCAACAAAATATAGTACAAAATGACTGGTTGCTAAATGTATTCAGTATACATTTCGACGGCGACATTGTTGCAACAGGCCATGTGAATAATCGAGGGGAAAACATGTACAGAAAGTCAGGGTAAAAAATAGTGGATGTCCCTAACATGGTTTGGAAAGAGCATCCAAATAATTTAGTTTTGGAGGGACACGATCGCCGATTTCTGCGACTGACATGTCACATAGAAGCATAATATAACAGTTTAATATGTCATTTGGATTAGATTTCACGTGTACACTGACGGGAACTCTGTCCTTCATATGTTTTGTGACATATAAATATCACGAGCATGCTTTCACCATGGTTCGACTTAAGACATTATACCATGACTGTCAAACGTATATAAGGTGTATTACAATATTCGGTGTTTTATTCTAGATTTATACACGATAAGCCTGATCTATATAAAGTGGTCACCTGTTGTCATTCATCTGCTTGTGCTTGTTGAGCGGGGTGGTGTACCGACCTGAATGTCAGACTTTCAAGTGATCCCGGATTCAAATCCTCTTATCGCTGTTTCGAAACACGGGCAACTTTATTCAGTATATGTTGCCCCAATTCTCTCAGCTGTTTAAATAAGTAGGTACATGTGTACCTGTAGACAGTGGTTTGTATTTGCTTACGAATAGTTTTGCGCACTAATTGGAGTGTGGCTGAAATATTCCCAGAGAAGTTGAGATGCGGTCGACCAAGGAGTGAAAAAGGCTATATATATATATATATATATATATATATATATATATATATATATATATATATATATATATACATATATATATATACATATATATGTGTATATATACATATATGTATATATATATGTATATATATATACATATATATATGTATATATGTATATATGTATATATATATATATATATATATATATATATATATATATATATATATATATATATATGTATTTGACAGTGTAAACGCTGTAGTATTACTTGATACTCAATATAGTAACATATACTGTTTTAATAGGGCTCCGCGTTCTCTATATAAAGATATTATGAAAATTAAATCACCGAGCAATTTAAAGCCAACACATGATTATCACGCTACGCTTTAACAATTTAGATTCTACTAAGTTATTTACTGAAGTAACATAGTTGCAAATACAAATTATTATAAATATAATTCACGTGTGTCCTTCTGCAGACATGTTTTTGCCAACAATAATTATTTAGTCATTCCATATGTCATAATAGCAACTTCATGTGAATAATATGTTTGCAGTTACGAATTTTAGACGTTGTAAAGAAGGATAGAGTACAACAGTGTTATATCTATCTATCTATCTATCTATCTATCTATCTATCTATCTATCTATCTATCTATCTATCTATCTATCTATCTATCTGTCTGTCTGTCTGTCTGTCTGTCTGTCTGTCTGTCTGTCTGTCTGTCTATCTACATATATATATATATATATATATATATATATTTATATATGATATATATATATATATGATATATAATATATAATATATATATATATATATACATATATATATATATATATTATTATATATATGTATAATATATATATATATATATATATATATATATATATATATATACATATATATATATATATATATATATATATATATATATATATATATATATATATGTGAGTGTGTGTATATGTGTGTGGTGTGTGTGTGTGGTTAATGCAGTAAGTTAAATATAATGTGAAAAGATTAGCGCAGACGTTGCAGCACTGTATACATTGTTCGTACGGCTGTCGTGTAATTCTGTGAACGTGTCGCAATCCGATACAAACGCCTTGTAGCGCCGCCAGAAACTCACCACTTCAAACCGTTTAGCACTGTTTACACAGGCAATTACTTCGTTTCATTTAGACATTAATGCAGCTTGTTGTGTGGTCGCAGGTGACATTGTTGACTAATTGATAATGTATAAATTTATTATTGCGATAGCATAACATATAACTGATCTTTGCGATTGAATTCACTTTAGTCCGAAGTCTGATTTGCATGAACAGGATAATGCAATGTATTAGTTAATGTGCCTTATAATATCACACTGTTTCCATAGTACTGATTATGTGTATATCACACGATATGACCGCTAATGTATTAATCCGTACTAATGCATCTATAAATACCATCGACAGGAATGGCCCTATGCACATATTATTCAAATTAAATCGATTAGCTGTGTTTAGAATAATAAGTATACGATACAATTTTCTTTCAACAAAACCTTCCTGTTGCAAACGTACGGATTGCAATGAAAATCACCAGAAACCCGAGTTCAGCGGAGACATGTGAAAACTATAGGACTACGTAACCTTAACATCTATTTACAGAGTTTTTGACTTGATATTAAAGATGAATGCGTTGAGCTATGGACGGTAAACAAGATTCATTCTACATCACACACACGCATGCGTGTACACACACGCACACACGCGTGCACACACATACACACGCACGCATGCACACACGCACATACGCACGCACACGCGCACACGCACACACACACACACACACAATTTAGCCGGGGTATATAAAATAAGATAGTGAAATATAAATAAAACACATTGGTGCCAATTGTGAAAGATACATTCAGAACCTGCTAACTATGTTTACACTAGTTCATTGTGCATATAAATACATTTGTATAATAAAATAGGCAATTTAAAAAATATAAATCTTGATATACTGTTTACGGACATTAGTGTTTCCTTATGATTTAACAAGATTTAACAAGATTTAACAAGATTGCCACCTAGAGAATCAACTCAAGATGGCAGGTGGACAAGGAAGCCCTTTGGCTTATCGAGAGTCCAACCTATCTATCTAAATGTACCCCGCCCTTCTTAGGTACATGTCAATTTTATTTTTGAACATATTAACACTACTAGCACTTACACAATCAGCCGATAATCTGTTCCATTCATTTATTGTTCTTTGTGAAAATGAAAATTTTCTAATATCTAATCTACATTGCTTCTTTGCTAATGTAACTCCATGTCCTCTAGTCCTTCTCTCTTCCTTGACTGAGAAAAAAATATTTCTGTCAATATTTTCATACCCATTCAATATTTTAAAAACTTCTATCTGATCTCCTCGCAGTCTCCTGGTTTCTAGTGTTGTTAATCCACATTCTTTTAGACGCATTTCATAACTAATATTCCTGAGTTTTTGTATCATTTTGGTTGCTCTTCTTTGTACTCTTTCTAGTATATCAATATCCTTCTTGCGATATGGCCTCCATGCCTGTATGCAATATTCTAAATGAGGCCTAACTATTGTTTTGTACAGTGGTATTATTAGTTCTTTTTCCTTGTACACTATATTTCGCCTAATTAATCCAAGAATTTGGTTTCCCTTCGCTGCTGCAATTGCACACTGTTCCGATACCTTCATATCAGCACTAATAGTTAACCCTAAGTCCTTTTCCTTTACGGTAGTATTTAGTACAGTATCATCCATTGTATATTGTGCATCTTCATTCCCATGTCCTGTGTGGAGGCACTTACACTTCCATAATTAAACAGCATTTGCCACTTCTCAGACCATTCGGTCAACTTATTTAGATCATCTTGTAATTGCTGTCTATCTGTATCACTTTTTATTTTTCTGAACACTTTTGTATCATCCGCAAACTTCAACACCTTGCTTGTTATATCATCATCCAAATCATTGATATATATTAAGAACAAAATAGGTCCCAATACTGATCCCTGCGGTACTCCACTCAAAACCGATTTCCAGTTTGAAACCTCCCCATCAACTACTACTCTTTGTCTTCTATCAATAAGCCATTTTTCTATCCAGTTAATCATAACATTGCCTATGCCATGGGCCTTCAGTTTAAGTAGTAATCTTTGATGTGGCACTTTGTCAAAAGCTTTTTTAAAATCTAAGTATATTATATCTACTGGTGATCCCTCATCTACCCACTTTGTGACATCTTCCAAAAAACATAAGATATTTGTTAAGCATGACCTCGCTTTTAGAAACCCATGTTGAGATGGGTTAATCAAGTTATTTTTAACAAGAAAATCAACCAAGTGCTCTTTAATTAGTCTTTCTAATAGTTTACAAATCACCGATGTTAAACTCACTGGTCTATAGTTCTCTGACTTGCTTCTTGATCCTTTTTTAAATAATGGTATGATGTTTGCTTCTTTCCATTCTAACGGAACTACTCCTTCCTCTAATGCCAAATTGAACACTGTTGCAAGTGGTGTGCTAATTTGTTCTACAATTTCCAGTAGTAATTTGGGAGGAATCCCATCCACTCCAGGTGACTTATTATCCTTCATGTCCCTTATTTTCTTAGCTACCATTTTTGGTGTTACAATTAGTTGTCCTAAATAGTCTGACTCTCTCCCTTCGAATTTAGTCTCTGGTACTGGTAATGCACTAATATCTTCCCTGGTAAATACCGAACTAAAGTATTCATTTAGGTTTTCTGCCATTAAGAATCCCTCTGTTATTATTTTTCCATCACTATCTTCTAGAGGTCCGACCTTATCCTGAACTTTCTGTTTACTTCGAACATACGCATAAAAACTCTTGCTGTCATGTTTTATATTAAAAGCTAATTTTTGTTCATAGCTTCTCTTGGAATTTCTAATTTCAGCTGTAGCTTGGTTAAGTGCTTCTTTATAAATGGCATAGTCTTCTTCACTTCCATTATGTCTATATGTCTTCCACATCATTTGCTTGTATTTGATTTTTCTAATGGCTTCTTTTGATAAGTGTTTCTTTTTTGACCGTTTCCCTTGTTTTTTCAAGGGGACAAATTTTTCGACAATGCAGTCAATTTCACTCTTTAAGATATTCCAACATTCTTTTGCTGTCTTATTCTCCAGTGTGTTATTCCAGTCTATCTTTGCTAAATATTTCCTCATGTCCTTATATCTTACTTTGTGAAAAATTTTCCTGTACCGTATTTTTCGATTTTGTTCTCCTTTTACTTTGATGATAAAATATATCTGGTTGTGATCACTACATCCCAGTGGCTCACATATCCTGACATTATCAATAAATTCCTTCTGTGAGCTCAACACTATGTCCAACACGTTCTCACCCCTTGTTGGTTCTAACACGTGTTGAATAAGGAAACTGTCTTGTACTAAATTTAAAAACGTTTGATCTTCACTCCCAGTACTCTGTAGAGATTTCCACTGTATACGCCCATGGTTAAAATCCCCCATAATTATACAGTCCCGTTTACTGACTTCCTTTATAGCGTTTTGTATTTTCTCATTCTCTTCTGTGTTTATGTTTGGACTTCGATAAACTAACCCAACAGTTAACGTTGAGTTTCCTGAAACTATGTTACACCAGACAGCTTCTTCACATTCTGCTTCTTTTTCTAATTTTATTTCGTAAGCCTGGATGGATTCTTTAATATATAAAATAACGCCACCTCCCCTTCTCCCTATTCTATCTTTCCTAAACATGACATATCCTGTCATTCCTAATTCGGCATCTGATATGTCGGGGGTGGCCCAAGATTCAGTTATACCTATTATGTGAGGGTCAGTATCTTCTACCATAATGTTTAGTTCATTTCTTTTGTTTACTATGCTCCTTGCATTTAAACAAACACATTTATAACCAAATGTGGTAGAGTTTTCCAGACTGTTCTTTGCCGTTTTCTTTGTGCTGTCCTTATCTGTGCCTCCAGTATTTGGCTTCTCTGTGAATCCCCCCTGCGAATCTAGTTTAAATAACTGAAACCTGTTCCCCTGTCCATAGATCGAAGCAAGTTCTCGGAGAAAACTGCTGCGCCCTTTCCGCTTAGATGGAGGCCATCTCTCATATACATATCTTCTTTTCCCACAAAGTATCCCCACAAATCTACAAATCCAACTCCTTCTTCTTCGCACATCTGCTCTACTAGAAAGTTGATTGCCATCCTCTTGCAGTTTCTATAGGCTACACCCCTTCCTCCCATCACTGGCAAAATTCCTGAGAGAATAATCTGCTCAACTCTTGTCTTCTTCAGCTTCCCTACCAACTGTCTGTATCTTTGCACTATTCTAGTTGTCCCCTCCTTGTCAGCATTGTTCGTCCCTACATGTACTAATATAGATCCTCCCTGGCCATGCCCCAACACGTTCCCTACCCTTTCTGTCACATTCTCTATCCGAGAGCCCGGAAGACAAACAACAACATCTTCGCCTTTGTTTAAAGTCTTGTCTGTCTTTCTCAAAATTGAGTCGCCCATAAACACCCTTTCTGTTCTCGATGCCCCCTCAATCACTGCCTCAGAGTAGCTCCTCCGTGTTGCATCTCCCATGTCGTTGACTTTTCTTCCTCCCAGCTTCTCTGTTGTTCCTTTTTTCCCTGCGTCTTTTCGTCCTGTCATCATCCCTGTTATTGACTTCCCTTTCGACACATTTACTCTCAGTTCCTTTCTTCCATTCATCTTTCCTCCGGTCACATGAACTTCTCTCCTCTCCTGTCCCATTGACCCCCCCCCTCATCTACTGTCACTTTCTCCCCTGTCACCTTCCTGCATGCCGTGCTTTCTCTTGTTCTTTCTCCATTTGTTTTCCTTGCACTCACCCTCCCTCCTCTCAATCTCCTGTCCTCATCCTTCTTGTGACTGCATTGCTCATTCCGTCCTCTTCCATCCGTCTCTTTGGTTATTTTCATCTCCAGCCCCTTCACAATATCGGTTAGTCTAGCTAACTCTACTGTAAGACATTCCACTTTACAACACCCTGTGCACTGGAAAGTAAAGTCTTCCTCCATTGTTTCTGCCCATGACTTTGTGCATCCGGATAGAGCAAAATCGACAAAGCTGTGACAATAGTCACATACTAAGTGCCTCCTTGCCTTCACTTGCCGCTTGCACGGGGCCATATTATGATATCACAGGAACTCAGTAAATTTACTCAGTCTGTATACCAATTAGTCTTTAGAAAGACTGTTTAATGTGGACAGTAACTGCAGCTCACTTTATGTTATACACAACTGACAAATTTAGTCTTTACTGGTACCGTTCCCTAGCGGACACATTGGACACTACCAACATAAACAAACTAAGGTTTCTACTAAAAAGCTTGCTTATTTTTTAATAACAATGCTACCTGATCAAAGTATTATCTTATTTATGTAGCTGTTATGTTTGCTACTTTATATGTTACATATTCTATCAAATAATCAGATTTGCTCAATCTTGTAAACAACCTTGTCGAAGGCTAGATTACCCTATTATCACCCACTATGCTAATCTGCTCATAAATACTTTTAACTAACAAACTTTTACTAAAACTTTATGAATAATCTTCACATAAGAATAATACTGTAGCTGTTATGCTGAATACTATATCTGATAAATATTCTATCAAATAATAAGTTTTGCCAAATCAAATGCCAAAGCCAAATTGTTGTTTACAAACTTGTCGAAGGCTAAATTACCCTATTATCACCCACTATATTCTAATCTGGTCAAAAATACTGTTAACTGACAAACCTTTAACCAAACTATTACCCAATATATGTCTAGTACTGCTTTATGAATAATCTTCACATAAGAATAATACTTATCAGTCAATATTTCCTCTTGTTTTTCAACTTTTATGCACCACCAATTTCAAACATCTGCTCCCGCCAATGTTCCCGCCATACCATGAACGTTCGGTTGGTTAACTACTAGTTTAATACGAGCTATCAGCTGATAGTGTTTATTTGCTTTTTATATCTCCCATTTCAAGTCAGTCTGAATATATCAGTGACTAAACGCGTTTGACCCAAATGATTTGCCACAACGTAATCGATGAGCCAACAAATAACAAACGTAACCAAAATGTTGACTGTAACTTTCAACATGCGCCAGTCTTCTATGGCTTTCTTCGCATCAACCAGCAATTTATGCTGACATTTCATACAGGTTCGAAAGACTTCGAAGTGAAACAGCTGCAGACGCAACTCTACCGAAAGGTGTGTAGACAGTTTGGCGTCACTCCAGCGTCCTACTATCTACGACACATCAACGACAAGGTGCTCGTCATGAAGCACCAGGCTCTGGGGCCGAAAGGAACCAAGGCTTTGACCGTTCCACTGCAGGTGAGTGACCGCCAGTTGTACCCGGATGGCATTATAGTACCTGGCTATAGACGTCGGTGGAGATAGTGCACGAATAGTCTTTATGCGTGCATTAATTGTAACATGGCTGCCGTCTTCCCATAGAAATTGAGGCGATGTTCGATAGTGCAGCTCTGTCCCAGAGTACAATGTAAAGCACAGTAATCAGTCTTAAAGTCTAGATACTGCGCGATGTAAAAACGTAACTTTAATGGAAAAGGAGGGAGTAGATTGGTTGAATGTATGATACTGGTGATTAACGAAGACGCATGCTCTGTACTACATCGATTAATAGCACCAAACTCAAATGGTGGAACTTCGTTTCACCATGATTAATACATCGTTTTATTTTAGGATTACGTAATTACATAAAGTCTTCATAAGACCCTTTAGCAAGATCATGCAGGATACCCGCATCCACCCACCCTTTATTGACGTTCACTATGTGAGTGAACTCTAAGTTCCATTTACTATTTAGCTGTGTTCACACCCTGCCAACAGGTGAACACGCGAATCCATTCACTCGACCTGCAAGGCAACTGCATGGGCGCGGAGGGAGTGCGGCATGTCGCCTTCATGCTGGAGGAGAACACGTCTCTCAAGAAGCTGGTGAGTTCGACAGAAAACACACCAACAACAGTTCCATATATATATATATATATATATATATATATATATATATATATATATATATATATATATATATATATATATATATATATATATATATATATATGGGTGGGTGGGTGGGTGGTTGGATGGATGGTTGGATGGATGGTTGGATGGATGGATGGATGGGTGGTTGGATGGATGGATGGATGGATGGATGGATGGATGGATGGATGGATGGATGGATGGATGGATGGATGGATGGATGGATGGATGGATGGATGGATGGATGGATGGATGGATGGATGGATGGATGGATGGATGGATGGATGGATGGATGGATGGATGGATGGACGGACACATTATTTTGTTTTGCCAAACTGGGCCAATGAAACCGACAAAAAAAAAGTGTTGTCAAACTTTAAACAAAATCAGTTGGCTAATATAGAATAGCCTAACTACTTGTATATACCACTTTAACCAATTGTGTGAGGCGTCCGCCGGAAACTCATATTTATTTAACACCATTTTAGTGATGACTATTACGACACTGGCCAATCTATGTTGTGGAAAAAATGTGACATTTACATATATATATATATATATATATATATATATATATATATATATATATATATATATATATACCGTTTATGAATTCAACTGCTATTATGATAGATATGAAATGTTATAATTATTATTCCTTCTTAACTTCTATTATGAAAATACAGTATGCCGCTGTTATTCTCGTAGAACCTGTCCTACAACCGACTCTGTACGTCCGGAATTAGAATCATCTGTCGGGCTCTGCATCAAAACCCACACATCAAGTCGGTTGATTTATCAGGTAGGCTTTGCATTACGTCTGTTGAATAAATACTTCGTCAGATAAAAGCTAAACGCTGTCAGTCATATCAACTAAGTGAACATTTTATAGTATAGCTATGCCCGGGCACATTTCTTTTATGCTACTAATTAATTCCATAATAACTGGCAAATAAACCAGTAACAGTTTATTATGTATGTATGTATGTATGTATGTATGTATGTATGTATGTATGTATGTATGTATGTATGTATGTATGTATGTATGTATGTATGTATGTATGTATGTATGTATGTATGCATGTATGCATGTATGCATGTATGCATGTATGCATGTATGCATGTATGCATGTATGCATGTATGCATGTATGCATGTATGCATGTATGTAGATTGTTCTTTTCCATTCCATGTCGGAGAAAAACTAAGGTAGCGTAAAGTCTGTGCACAATGTGGTAGACTATTTTCTACGTTGCAGGGAACGGAATCACTGACCACGATGCGAAGTACCTTTGCGAGCTATTAGAGGTAATCAATGTTACTTTTTTGTTTTGTTTACGTATCGCGGTAAATTAATTAGCAATCAATTAATTATGTTCTACGTGGCTATGCATGTTACGTAGGGTTAGCATGTCTAACAACGCTGCCGTCAAACGTGACAAGACCCAGACAGTGTGTGTACAAGCAGTTATCTTATTGCTTTGTCTTGTGCTCTTTTCTTATCTATAAACACATTTGTGACTGGAATGTCGACAAATTCACGACGGGATGCACGATGTTTGGCATCCATTGTTATGGCTCTACGAAGCTTGTGCTAGGCAACAGGTCACTTGGTGTGTTGATCAATGGTACGATGGTAACCGAACGTACACTATTATGTAATCATAACTGTATGCAAGTAGTATATATAACATTTAATTCCGTATGTAAAAAATTATCACAAAGCGTGTTTCATTGCAGAAAACGACCGCTTTACAAAAGCTCAACCTTAGCAACAACGGATTGAGTGAGGACGGGGCTGTCATGTTAGGAAAAGCAATCGGTAAGAAAAATGTATAAAATTTAAAAAAAGATATAATAGGTACGCAGACGAATAACCACGCCAGTTTTCATTGCATTTCTTCAAGTATTCTTCATAACAACAGACATGAATGAATGGTTTGGCCAATTTCTCTACACCATATGATATGGGTAGACATTTAAACGTGTCCGTTTTATTATTATTATTACAAAATAGGCAGTGGCACATCTAGGATACTGCCGCTGGGATAGGCAAGACACGTTTACATTGACTATGTGCCCTAGCTAAACTATACTAACAAAAGGTTATATAGAAAAGAACAACACAATTGTCAGATATATTCCCCCAATGTTTCTCAAATATTCCGCTGTGAGAGAATGCTCTACACGCATTGAAAACAATACAATTATTTGAGTGTAAGGTGTGTTTTCGTGAAGTACCTGTGCCACGTGTTTTCATGGAGCATGCTAAGCACCAGGTGTCTCCGTTCAATTGTACATGGGAGGGGTGCCTTGGACTGCCTTCATATAATAGATATTCTGTGTGTCTTCTTGGCGTATTCCATGTACGGCGTGTCTTCGTGCAGTTAGTTGTTCGTGGGAGGTGTGCTTTCATAGAGTAGACACTTTACGTGTTTTCCAAGGAATATTCTATGCATTGTGTCTTGTGCAGTTGTTCGTGGCCTTCATGCAGTAGACATTCTATACAGTGGACAAACTACACTATATATTTATATTTATATTATAAGATGTTGTCATGCGTTAATTGTATTTTATTGTATAATGTTATCCAACTCAGTTGAGTTGCCAATAAAACTTGTGTTATTATTATTATTATACGTGTCTTTGTGGAGTATATAATGTATATTCGGTCGTCGTGCAGCTGTACATGGAAGTAGATGTTCTATGTGTTTTGGGGAGGTCCGTATAAGATGATATGTGCTCTTGCTTGATGATACATGTTAATTGATGACGCGTGTTCATATGTTTGGGTTACTCCAGGAACCAACCATACGCTTGTCTCACTAAACCTCAGTTGGAACCATATACGACTGAAAGGAGCTGAAGCCATCGCTGACGGATTGAAAGTGAGTAGCATTGATTCTTTTAGGAATAATCTGTTTCACTGCTGCATGTCTTTCTTACATGTTTGTCGCCGAATAAAGCCATTCATTTTACATGTATAGTAAACCTTACACTGGCGGTTACATATATGTTTCCTTCTCTAATTAGCAACGTTTGAAATGTAATATTAACCTTTCATGATGTTTATACGAAGAGTTGGCTGGTATTATTACAACACTCACAGAAACGCATGCTCTAAAACGTTGTTACGATACACATTCCTGTCATACTTATGTCACGTGCTGGCATTAGTGACATCCGTGCCTCATTCTGTGTGTCACTTCACTAATAAAAACTACATTGAAACGACAAAAACGATCACCAAGTTTACCATAACGAGTTACGCGAATAAATATATTGGTATGTTCACTTGTAGGAAAACACGCACCTGGAAAAGCTCAACCTGAGCATGAACGGCTTTTCTAGGAACGGCGCCGAGTTCCTGGCAGCCGCCCTCGAAGTTAACACGACTCTGCTGAACCTTGACATCTCGAGTAACCGCATTGAGCAAGCAGGGTGTGTCGCCATGGCCAAGGCTCTTGGTCAGAGCTCGACACTTCGGTATCTCGCGGTCAGTGTCATTAGGACAGTCTGGGAGCAGGTCGGTCCGGCAGTATATTTCCCCTGGGTTTCCCACACCGTGGATGTCTCATCAACGTGAATTTTCGTCCCTACCTGGATATCCCACTCATACAATATTTACGAAATAATAAACAGATAATTTGCTGACTGTATAGTATGAGGATGCTAGCAGTGTGAATTTAATAATAAAAGTATATACCTCAAACGAGCGGGAAAGGTACACTTAAAAAGGTTAGAAAATGTCGTCCTTGTCTACTTGCCATCTAAAGTTAATTCTTTGGGTGAAAATCTTGTCAAATCATGCGTGTTAAATAATATTACAGCTTACTGACATTTTCGTAATGTTTGAGTGATACATTATGTTTAACAATTACCACAATTATACCAACGTCTGGGGTAAGACGACTACCCCACGCTGGATTGTAATTACTGTTAAGGG